>JBAGKK010202917.1:0-22386 GCA_037177015.1 Euceroptres primus | reverse complement strand
TGGAAGTTGCGCAGCAGGCATTTGCGCACACACGTATGTATCCATGTGTAGGTGTAAACTATGTATAGGTTATGTGTCTTCGCGGGACACCATCTGCGCAAGCGTCAACTACTATGATCTACTATTAACGACTAATGGTGGTGGCAGCAGGTGAGGGGAATATGACATGGCGAAAGTTTACATTTTGGAGGTCCGACTGTACTAAACTATTCGACTGAGCAAGACCGACTTTCGACTTTCAACGCGCCGCGCGCACGCCCCATTCGACGACGGCTGAACAGTAAACAGCAGTGTTGCCAATGGTCGGGAAATTTCCCGCAATCCGCGAAATTTTGACGGTCTCGGGAGATTTTGCGAGAAATGAAAATAGTCCGGGTAATTCCGGGATTTTTTTAATTTATGGTAATTTTCACGTTAATTACTGGTAAAGTTTTAAAATTTACATAACTACAGGTTAATTATTCGGTCATTTTTCGGTAATTAAAAAAATTTCAGAAATTACCAGAAGTTTCCGAGAAATTACCAAATTTGGAGTTGGCAACACTGGTGAACAGTCGAACTCAGTCGAACGCGCCTCTGAAAGGCTTTTTTCGCATGCAGGGCTGATAGCCAATAAGTTGCGCAACCAAATATCAGGCAAGCACCTTGATCAACTTGTCTTTTTGCGCAGCTTAGATGCGAAATATTATCTTAAGCAATAATTTTAGCAGTCTGTGTTACTTTATAATCAAAAACCAAACTTTATGTACCAAAACAAATGTTTAAGGTACAATAAATTAAAAATATTTCTTACATACATTTCTTTATTTGTCATACGTATGCAGGGTCCTTCACGTAATTAAGGGTATTTTTTGAATTTTTTTCAATAATTTTAACAAATGGTGAATAATTTAATAAAGTACTAGGCTAAACAGAACAAGTGAACCAAAAATAAAAGTTCTACCGAGAAATTAAGTCAAAAAATACATTTTATATTAGTTTTTATTTTGATCCATATGAAACTCGACACAAATCTAATTAGTTTAGTAATTTCTTATCGAGCTTCGTGTCGATCACAATAAAACTAAAGTGTCACTTAATTCTAAAATGATTACTCAGTACAACCTTCATTTTCACTTCTTCTGCTCATTCTAGTTTGCAATACAATTATTCAAAATTTTTTTAAATTATTGGAAAAATTAGATCACGTGATAAGTGATTTAAATTCAGTTTCTTGGTTTGTTTGTTTCTTAGTTTCTTCTGCAATTCTACTGCAAGCAGAAGGTGTACAAGAGCCATTAAGACTCTTTTATACCTCTGTTGAGAAAACACTCTTCCTCTCACTCTAACATGTGACAATGGCATAAGTTTATTCCATTTTAAAAATGCTCCAGATATTTTCTTCGGAAAGTTTCTAGAAAGAGATAAACTTATGCTCTTATCACAGGTTAGAGTGAGAGGAAGATATTTTTTCAACAGAGGTGTAAATGAGCCTTTATTTGTCAAAAAATGGAAAAAAATCGAAAAAGTCGACTTTTTTCATCGATTAATCGACTTTCAAAGTCGGTGCGTAAAAAGTCGAGCACAAAGTCGAAAGTCGAGTTTTTATGACGGTTTTCCAACTCTATAGAGGAGGTCACAAATTTCAAGCCATGAGCTTTCCCGTATGCATGCGTATTGCGCCACTAATTTCCATATCAGATATCACGTAACCTAAAAACTTCAAACATATCAAGAAATACAGTCGGACCTACACCATGTCATAATTTCGGGGGAGTTATTACTTGATGATGGTAGCTCAGAGGGGAAATGGGAAGTTGCGCAGCAGGCATTTGCGCACACACGTATGTATCCATTCTCTTCTTCTTTAAGAACAGCCAATGGCTGTTCACGTTGACACCATACTTGCTTCAGCAGCCTTGTATATACGGTCACGAACTAGTGTATGTATCCATGTTGGGTGTAAACTATCTGCGCAAACGCCGGCTCGAGAGTAGGAGCAAACGATCAAGACTAGTTGCGGAGAATATGACATGGTGGAATATGACATGGTGAAGGTCCGACTGTAAACGGAAACGGAAACGGACCCTCTGTTTAAAATTAAAGGAACTATTTTCAAATGAAAGAAATGTACCTACTTTTTTAAATTAAATTTTTATATTGACTAAATTTTTAAATACTATGTATTAATAAAAAATATCAATATAAGATCTTGGACTTGAAAATTTTATACAATTTTTGAATACAGAAGAAGGGAAATTATTAAGGACGAAAAAGTGACGGATGACGGATCGATTCCCGGTCTTACAGGTAAGTTTTTGAGAGACTAATATTATCTTAATGTTTTATTATTTTTTGCAAATTTGACAACAAATTATTAAGGGTTAATCAAGTTTAATTATTTTTTATATTTCATGTACTATCGCATCAGAACTAAAAATATATTATAATTCTTGTAATTATATTATATTGCTCTATTAGTTTGCAAAGATATTGTTTTGACTACTTTTGCGTCACTTTTGAATTTTGACAAGTAATCAATTAAAAATTAAATTATTATGAAAAATAATTAATATATAATGATTATGTAAAAAATTCAAATTAATGTAATCATACTAAAAAAATATTATTATTGCAACAGTGGAATATAGAAGTAAATATTTCATAAATGAAAATTACATAATATTTTTTAACATATAAAATTAAAAATAAATTGAGTAAAAGGAGAATGATATTTCATTTTAAGACAATAGAATATAATGCTTCTTCAGATTGAATAATTTATTACAAATTATTATTCTTGAAAAATATTTTTGGATACGTTTTAATCGACTACATAATACTAATAAAGAATACCTTTCTTAAGTACCTATTCTGAAATAATGATTTAAAATTGATAAGATACTTTTGTGTAATGAAATCGATATATGGGTCACTCCATGAATGATCATCTGAAAACGATTGCGGTCATATTTTTGAAAAATTTTTTAATTGGTCTATAATTCTTTCTTATATTTCTAGATTCGATTCGTGTATTTTAAGTATAATACATTATTTTTCATTAAGCCAGAAAAAAATTTTGAAAACATGTGGACGTATAAAACATGACGATAGTACGACATTTTTAAAATGAATCAATCGCTAAAGTTTTTTATTTAAAATTAAGTAGAGAAAAACAGTACGATTAGGGATGATTTAAATTTATTACCTATAATGCAATTTTGGAGTTATAGTTGAAATATGAGAGGAAAAATGTGTTTGGAGTGACCTGTCAAAATGTGTTATTTTCGTAGTTTGATAATTTATTACAAACAAAATACACTACCGAAAATTTTAAAACTTGTTTCAAAACAAAGATTAATACCAACCTTGTGCATGATATTCAGTGAAATTGCTTATCAAAATTTATTCCTCTAGATTTTCGTCTTCGAAAACCTAAAAATTAGCAAAAAAAACACCACTTTCAAACCCACGTATTTCCGAATACTTATACATTTTAAAAAAAGTTTTATCTATGCGAATAAATTATTTACACTTCTATCTATCACTCACAAAAACGTCGCAGATGTACTTTGCGCGGTTTTCTTTTAAATCGCGTTTAAAGTTTTGTCTCGAGCGACCGATTTTGACAGACTTAACCAAAGTAGGTAAAGCAAACTGAAGCATCGGTCGGTCGAGGCAAAATTGTATACGCGATTAAAAAAAAAAAACACGCAAAGTACATCCGCGAAGTTTCTGTGAGTGTTGTAAATAATTAAGTGTGCTAATAAGTGTAAATAAATAAGTAATAAATAATAAATAAATAAGTGTCGCATAGATAAAATGTTAAAATTCGCATAGATAAAATGTTTTAAAAATGTATATTCGGAAATACACGGGTTTGAAAGTGGTGTTTTTTGCTAATTTTCAGGTTTCCGAAGACGAAAATCGAAAGGAATAAATTTTGATAAGCAATTTCACTGAATACTGAGCAAAAGGTTGGTATTAATCTTTGTTTTGAAACAAGTTTTAAAATTTTCGGTAGTGTATTTTGCTTGTAATGAATTATCAAACTTTAAGAAAATAACACATTTTAAAAGGTCATTTCAAACACGTTTTTCCTATCTATTTCAACTATAACTCCAAAATAGCATTATAAATCATAAATTTAAATCATCCCTAATCGCACTGTTTTTCTCTGCCTAATTTTAAATAAGTAACTTTAGAGTTTAATTCAATTTAAAAATGACGTACTATCGCTATTTTTCACACGTCCACATGTTTTAAAAAAATTTTTCTGGCTTAGTGAAAAATAATTTATTATACTTAAAATAAACGAATCGAATCTAGAAATATAAGAAATAATTATAGACCAATTAAAAAATTTTTCTGAAATATGACCGCAATCGTTTTGAGATGATTATTCATGGAGTGGCATATATACTAGAGCTACTAATAATTTATTAATTTTATTATTTTTCTTCTCATATCAGCAAGTTTTTATTGTGATGCGAACGTTTTATTTTATATATACTATAGTTTCCGAAGATATTCAACATTCTCTCTACGTGTTTCAAAGAGAATTTTCAAGATCCGTCGTATTCGCATGTAGACAGTGTAATTACACTGAAATTATGCGAAACTGGCAAGTATAGAAGATGGCTATAGATGACTAGTAATAGCAATTCGCTTTTGCATTATATACTATACTATGATATACCTGTATACCTATATTCTGTAATTGAAATCGACTGTAAAACATTTGAATTTTATTAATATTCCATTAAAAAAATTGAAGATGTTTTTCACAAATATGAAAATATGGATAAATAGGTATAAAATATAAATTTTATTAGAAAAATTAAAATATATATAAATGCATTTTTTGTGGTCGAGTTTTTATTCATCTTTCAAGTTCAACACACTGTGCTGTGTTATACTCTCATTAAATACACTTTCAATTATGCATGTGCACCTTTTCACATCACTTTTTTACAGCCTTCATAAATACATTTTGCACATATTAAGTATCTCTATAGGATCACACATATTGCATATTTATATTTTTGTACATAGACTATACAACTCTCTTTGCATCGAAACTATTCAAACTATTCAACTCTCAAAAGAATTTAATCAAACGATTAAAACCCAGGTCTAATTCATTAATTTATAATAATTCGTAACTTAGTAGAAACTTTTAAACAAGTTTAAAATCTATGCAGCACAAAAGAGTGATAAACTCAGTGTGCATATCACAATCACTCAAAAAAGAAAATCAGAATTATTTCACAATAAATATATTAAAGATGATTTTAGATTTGCCAATTTTATTATTATTATTATTATTATTAATATAGCGCTCTCTATTTTATGATATCCTTTGTGAGATAATTCTATTTTTCAATCTCTATTAAAGTATATGATTTATATAATATTACTTTATCAATGCATTATATAATCTTCACGTTTAACAAAAAATCTTAACATTCTCAATCACATAAATAGCTAAATTTAAATGCAAATTCAAACAGCTAAAGAAGTTACTGATCGAGAGGGGGACAAAGTAAGGGGTGTTATTTCTGAAATTGATCTACCACGATCAATAGCTTGTAATCCAGAAGTTTGCTGCTTCATTACCATATGTCGAAGAGATTGTGCCTCTTCACGTAGAGCTACAATTTGTGCTCGAAGAATTGCATTCTCGTGTTCTAACATTGTTGCTCTTAAAGCAATCTGTAAATAAAATGCAAAATTAATATCCTTGTATGATTTATAAAATATTATGGAATTCAACCCAGGGGGAAAATAATAGCAACGATAGAGTGACAAATCAAAGAAACCGAAATTTGAAATTTCAACTATTACTATTAAATTCATATGTATTTTAGAATAATTAAATTATTCTTTCTATAAATTCCAAAAAAAGGTTGGATCTTTACATGTTGTTGTTGTAAGATTTTGTTGTAAAATAAACAACTGAACGACAATTATATTTTTTTTAAATGATGGGATGATGTTTTTGATGATGATTTTGCATATAAATCTTACGTGATCTTCTCGAATTTTTCGAGCATCCCGAGATTTTTTCGCAGCCTGATTGTTGCGTTTTCGCCTCTCATAATATTTATCATCCTTTTGTTCAGCGGGAATTGGTTTCTTCTCACTTCTAGGCCTTCTGGGATGAAGACTTGTTACTCCCGTGCCAATCAAATGTCTACTCATCAATGCACCTATCAAAAATAAAAATAAAATTGAGATACAGGCATACTACGGAACCACTTGTTCCGTTATGTCGTAAAGGTAATGTCTCTCGGTCTGTCATGGAAAAATGATGAAGAAGTCAATGTAAAAAAGTTTCCATCCTTGCCATCTGATATGGAAGAAATATATGCTCAATGTTTAACTATATTACAGCCAAATTACTGTTTTCAAATTGCCAGTTATACATATTTTGGCATTTAAAAAATTTTTAAAATAATTATCGAGTACCTGTATGAAAAAAGCTCATTGAAATAATGATGGGCGTCAGAATTTTATTTTTGGTTAATTAACATTTTAAAAAAATGGAAAATGTACAAATTTTTCACAAAAAATGCCCCGGGTGAGGATCGAACTCACGACCTTAAGATTATGAGACTTACGCGCTGCCTACTGCGCTACCGAGGCTGTTGGCCTTTCGAATTTTAGGGATGGAACCACAGAAATTTTGTATCGTATAATTTAACAATGACGTTTAAAAAAAATTGAGTTTATAATTATCAATTATTCATTAAAAATGTTACATATGTTACTTGCATGAAACGGTGTCACCTATACATAACATTCTCCTTTTTTTATAAAATTCCTAATACCAATTATATTTCTTTTTTATAATAACAGATTTATCTAAATAATATAGTAAATAAGTTAGTAAATAACATATTTTATAAGTAATTTTATAATTTTAATTATCTTCTTTTAGAATAATTATTAGTAAGATTCTAATATAATTTTTTTTTATATCTAGTTTATCATCTTTGCTAAAGAAATATTAACAAAATGTTGCAAAAAAGTAAGCGAGGGAATAAAAAGTTATAAATTTAAAGTTATTATAAAATTCTCTTGCAATTAATTATAAGATGTGTGGATGATTTAGAGGATCCAATAACTTTTGAAAACATCTACAACTGCTGAAAAGGAGTGCAAAATTCAAGAAATTTGGTATCTGAAAAGATCATTATTATTTTTAAATGCTTGATGCATAATTTCCATCCAATGTACATAGTCTACTTTCTCACTGACAATAAAAATTTATTTGCTTCAATGGTAAAAAAGTCATTTAAGGAGTTAGACTACCCCTTTGGACCTCTAAAAATAATGTGATTTTTTTTTTTTTGACGAAATGAAAAACTATTGAGTAATTTAAAGTTACTTTATTATTCATAAAAAAGTGTCTAAAGTAATTTTTTTTAATTCTCTAATTTGGCGGCGCGGCGGTACGGCCCATCCAAGTTGCAGTAGTGTTTTTAGAGGACGTCCACGGCAGAAAATCTTAAAAATACAATTTTGCATCTAGAACAAAAAAAAAAAATTCTTAAAGTAGATAAGATTGCCCATATTACCCACGATTTTTGAGATTGGTTGAAAATTGCCAATTTTATAAAGCTTTTATTGTCGTTTTTTTTTCAAAAAATAAAAATTTCACTTCAAATGATCACCATTTTCACAAAAATCAATATTTTTTAATAATCTTGGGTACTTCACTGGACAATCTTATCTACTTTAAGAATTTTTTTGGTATTTTTTTGCAGATGCAAAATTGGATTTTTAAGATTTCCTGCCGCGGACGTCCTCTAAAAACACTACTGCAATTTGGATGGGCCGTACTGCCGCCAAATTAGAGAATTGAAAAAAAAATTATTTTAGACACTTTTTTATGAGTAATAAAGCCCTTAACTTTAAATTACTCAATAGTTTTTCAATAGTTTCAATAGTTTTTCTAACCCCTTAATAAACGAAAATTTTGTTGAATGAAAGCGAAGTAAAAAGTATCAACAATTATTTCTTAAACCAATGCTATTTTTCCTCAATATCAATGATGAAAATGTAATAAAGAATCATTTTTTTACTTTAAAGCAATAATAAACAAGTATTAGTTACTAGCTTGGGTGTTTCCATAATATATAAAGTTTCAAAAAAACAATTTTTTACTACTTGATATAAAATAAATTAAAATTTGAATCCAATTTCAAATTTTTAAAAATTTGAGACATTGAAATATTAAAATAATATCCCATGATTTACTATAGTTAAATAAGGTTATTAGAACAATATTTCAATTTGATTTTTAGAATTTATTTCTTTATATTTCTACAACATAATTTCTTACCTGCGCTTGTAGAATTCGAAAAAGGTTGCGAAATATTAATAGGCTGTATTAAAGGTGGCATTGCAGCAAGAAGAGGAGGCTGTAAAAGACTCGTCGGAAGAGAAAAAGCCGCAGATATAGATGTCGGTTCGAAAGGCGAAGTGGGTGCTTCTCTTGCAATGTTATTTTGTAATACTTCCGCATCTCCGAGACCATAATCGATTCCATGGTATGGATCATATCTACATAATTCTGAAATCATCAAATTGACCATAAAAATGGTTTCTATACAAAAATGTCTTTTTAAAATTTTTTTTACACAGTCAATAAAATTACATACAATTTTCATGTACGGTATAAAATATACAAGGAAGAATTCAAAAGAAATACAATATAAATAAGAAAAAGTGTCATTGAAAGAGAAGCATACTTGGAATAAAGAAATAAATTTTCCCTTCATGAAAAAATAAAATATGTATGAAAACTACATGGATATGTTTTCTGTTCTTTGACTACTTATTCAACCTTGAATTTTTCTAAATTTGTATACACCAGACTATGTGATACTTGTTCAATTTACTTCCAAGTATTTTCTAACAATATAATAATAAATGCAAAGTCCCATTCCTATAAAATTTTACACATAAAATCCCTGTAAAATTTTTATGTATAAAAATTGCAATATGTGTAAAATGAAATACAGTGTATCTTTAAAAAATATCTTTCAGCACAAGATAAAAGAGTTAAAAGTCAGGGGTTAAATGTTACGTGTTGAAGTAAGAAAATTTCGGACAATAAATCTTGGACGTTATCAAATGACGATGTAATTAGAATCGTGCATACTCTCGTTATCACCAGTGGCTTTACAGCTCGAAAAAGAAAAAAAAAAACATTGGCGAGCCATATAAGCAGGCAAGTAGTTATAAAGGGTGCCAGGAAAGAACCGCCCAGTTCGTGGGAACTTGACAGCAGTGCCTAAAGAATGCTTTCTGCATCGTAAAAAAAAAAAACTTTAACTTACTAGGATGTCAGTTACGATTTTAAGAAGCAAAGCCACCATGCCGTGTAAATAACTGCGCTAGAAATAGCTTATTTGCACTAGAAGAACGATCACGCTAATTTAAGCACTGCAGTTTACTCAACACACATACTATATTGCAAGTTCCTGCCATCGTCATTACGTTCTCGTTTCTTTACTTCCGTTTAGCCACTAATTTCATCCTTCACGACTCACCCTTAAAGACAATTATTCTACAAAGTAATTTGAGGCCTCTTGCATGGAAAATTATTATAGAAAGCGATTGCAACTTAAGACCTCATTTAGTAACACTTAACGATGTTATTATATATTGCAAGTGCTTTTTTTATTTATGAAGGATAAAAGCAGAGGAGACTCGTAGGAACTATCTGCGCTAGTTTGCTACAATTTTTAAATGTTTTTTATAATGAATTTCCTTCTTTTAGTATATCCATATCTTTTGGTATACACAGAAAATCCTTGGTGTCATTTTAATCTGCAGCAAAATGAGAAATAGAAAAACAAAAAACTGCGACAATAGAATAATAATCCACTTCACACAAAAAGAAAATAAAGGATAAAGATTCTGGGGTAAAAAGTATCTGCAACAAAAATTAACGTCGCAGGATATATTTACCCAAATATCGATTAAATTTTCTTCTGTTTTTCCATGACAACACATGTGTTTTGACAAATGAATAAAAATTTCTGAATTTTGTCTGAATAAAAATTTATTCCTCTAGAAAATTATCTGCAACTTTTCTCGTTAGTTCTTTCTGTGCAAATCAAGATATAATAATATTTTAATATTGGTGCAGATTAAAATGTCCCACGAATTTCTGTGTATTTTATTGTCAGAGAATTAAATCAAACGCAGTTTTTTGAATTACAAAAATTGTTATCAATATTTTTCATATACAGTATAGTTTATATATTGAAAGACATTTAATGTTCATGTTTACGGCAGCCTTATACCGTAGTATGTATATGTATGTCATCAGTGAATTTAGACTGAATTTCAGACAATTTTACTGACCCATTTCAGTGACCAATTTCTAGCTAATTCATCATTGACTGAATTTTAGTTAATTTTATTGAACTTCAGTTAAAATTCACTGTTGAATTAGCTATAAATTGGTCACCGAATGAAATTAGTGAAAATTTTGACTGATTCAAATTTAGAGAGTACATCTGCAATGTACAATGCACTGAATTACATTATACATTGTGTTGAATTAAAGTAAATTCAGTAACACGGTAACACACACAGAAAAAAAAGTCCTACTTATCTATACTGGTCTTCTTTTTAGTTTTGACTTAAATTAAGCCGATGACTAAAACCAATCACGAAAACCGTCTTGAAAGAATTCTTCATAAGTCTTCAACTAAAAACAATACTCAAGTATGGCTAGTTGTAAGTGCATTGAGCTTAAAACAATTCCCAGTCTGGCTAGCGGCTATAACTTCTAGTCGATGCAGCAGTGGCTTAATTCAATATCATATTTTAGCTACGTAGTTTGAAGATTTCTATTCAAGGCTAGTTGTTAGCGGGATTGGTCTACTTTATATCACACCTTAAAAGAAGACTTTTTTTTGACTAAAATTAAGACTTTTTTTCTGTGCAGGAAAACAGTGATCATCAATTTAGCGCTGAATTCAAACTCAAATAATTGAGTTACAACAAAAATGAGTCTTAGAAGCAAATGAAATCACAATGAAAAAAAACCACTGCCCAGCAGTTCGGGTGTTTTCAGCTTCCACAAATTCAGTCATAAAATAAATTTGCTTCTTCATAAAGGGAGCAATAATTATGTCGATTCTATGTAGTAAAGTCAATGAAAATTTAACTTTGAAAATTATTCCACACAATTTATTTATGAATTATTTTCATAATAATTTTAATTTTTACGCATGGATATTCTTATGTTTAATATTTAGGCTTTATATAATTCATATAACTATGGTTGCTCATAAAAGGTTTTTTAATAGGTCAATCGATCCGTCTCATCAAAAGGAATAAATTTGGTACGTATAATATTGCTATATTCCTAAAATTGAAAGAGAGTTTTACTTATAAATTAAACGAAAAAATTCTAAATTCAAAAATTTTAGACGAGGAAATATTTTGTTTAAAGATGATGATAAACATTCTATTGATTTTTATCAACTAAATACCACTCCATATTTAAGAAAATTATGTATTGAAAGACTTTCATTACTTAAAGACTGTGACACAATTTGTTGAAAATTTCGAATTTTTCAAATTTACGTTCTGTTACATATATCAAAAAATTTAATTAATCAACATCATTTTTTTGGTAGAAAAATTTTTATTTCAGTACAACCACCAAATCTAGAGCAAATTTTCAATAACCAAAATTAAAAAAAAAATAACATCTAAACGATTTTTGAGAAAAATATAAAATAAAAAAAATATTTTTTCGTATCTGATGTGGCTCAAAACTTGATATATTTTGGACACTATGTAGGACTACAATTTCTCTAAATTTCATGGCCCTAGCTCAACTCGTTTACAAGATATGTTTAAAAAAGTATTGTGGACATACATTTGTTAAAAATGAAATTGCTTCATAATGCAATTTAGCAAAAATGAGAGCGAATTTTAGAATCAAACAATATCACAATGAAAAATTAACTTACTTTATAAAGCAAGTTAGGAAAAATAAAAATGAATCTTAGAAGCAAACGAAATCACAATGAAAAATTTAATTGCCTTATAAAGCAATTTAATTTTTCATTGTGATTTCGTTTGTTAAAAATTAAATTGCTTCATAATGCAATTTAGAAAAAATAAGAATTAGTCTTAGAAACAAACGAAACTACAATGAAAAATTAAATTGCTTTACATATGAAGCAAGTTAGGAAAAATAAAAATGAATCTTAGAAACAAACGAAATCACAATGAAAAATTGCATTGCTTTATAAAGTGAAATCGCAATGAAAAATGAAATTGCTTTATAAAGCAATTTAATTTTTCATTGCGATTTCGTTTGTTAAAAATTAAATTGCTTCATAATGCAATTTGGTAAGAATAAGAATGAGTCTTAGAAACAAACGAAATCACATTGAAAAATTACATTGCTTTATAAAGCGAAATAACAATGAAAAATCAAATTACTTTATAGAGCAATTTAATTTTTAATTGTGATTTCGTTTGTTTACAAGATTAATTTTTGTTAAAACTCAATTATTTGAGTTTGAATTCAGCGCTAATTGCTTTATGAATCAATTCAATTTTCTATTGTGATTTTATTTATTTCTAAGACTCGTGTTTATTGCAACTCAATTATTTGAGTTTGAATTCAGAGTTAAATTGAGGATCACCGTTTTCCTGTGTTACTGAAAATTAATGTAATTTAATTCAATGCAATGTATAATGTAATTTAATGCATTGTGTGGTAATTATAATTATTAAATTCATAATATTATTATAATTATTATAATTATAATATGATTATAATATTATGATAATTGTTATAATAATTTATGATAATTATCATGAAATGTTAGAATAGTATATTATTAATTTTAAGATTACTTAATAAAACTCAACACTGAATCTCTAACAGCCTCCAACTAGTCATTTCCGACGGTAAAGGAAAGTTTACGCGCCCAGTCATTAATTTCTTTTAAAGGTACTCTCTTTGCGCGCGAGTGATCAAGTTGGACGAGATTTAGATACTTTTCTGTAAAATAACAAACTCTGTCAAGTCCTCCAATAGCCGTGATCGTCTAGTGGTTAGGACCCTACGTTGTGGCCGTAGTAACCCAGGTTCGAATCCTGGTCACGGCAATGTGCTCGTCACATTGTCACGGTGGAGGTTTATTTTTTATATTTTTTTTACCATTTGTCTCAGATATGAATATTTTTCATTATTTTCTACGAAATTTATTTCTGTTATTTTGTATCTATTATATTATGAATCTGTAGTATATTACAGATTTTTGAACTCTTCGATATTATTATGGAAATACAAAATATGTAAAACAGTAAAAAATTGTAATACGGTGACAAGTTTCAGGACAGCAAACAGATGGTTAATTTATTTTGAATATTTATGATGTACACAAAGCGTACTAACACTCAAGGTTATCAATCGCCACGATTCTTTTTTTCCTTCCAGGTCAACACACTGAATTTTTTATGAGTACCAGTAAAACGTTTCGCGATGAATTTAGACTTTATAAGTACATTTTTGAAAATATAAACTTCTTGTAAAATATACTGAGCGGCATGAAAATCATATTACCTATAGAATATTGTGACTCTTAAGTTTTAAAACGTTCAAAATTCAAATCATGGTAAAGAGGAAAAAGCGTTTCCACTGGAGTAAAATAACATTTTTTTCTCCAAAATAAATTTCAACCAAATTTTTAGTGTGAGTGTAGTAAAAACTATACGAGATATGCTGAACAACTTTTTATTCAATTGGAATACTTTATTGCAGATTGAACGTTTCAAAATATTTTTAATAAGTTTGAAACTTTTAAAAAACGTTTTCTTTAATCGTCAAAGATATTTTTTTTAAAGTCAATTACAAATGATAAATGATAGTAATAAATTGCGAAGAGACTGATAAAAATAATTTAGTTCAAGACCATTTTGAGCCAAAGTGCCAATCAAAGTGAATTTTATTCGGGTTAAAATTGAACTTTCTTTTTTTGTTTGATAATAAAGGTCAATGATCACTGATGATAAATAGAAATTGCGTAGAAAATAATATAAAAAATACTCAGATTTGAGACAAATGGTAAAAAAAAAATAAAAAATAAACCTCCACCGTGACAATGTGACGAAGCACATTGCCGTGACCAGGATTCGAACCTGGGTTACTACGGCCACAACGTAGGGTCCTAACCACTAGACGATCACGGCTATTGGAGGACTTGAAAGTGTTATTTCTTTAACGAAAATCGATCTAAATCTCGACCAACTTGTTCACTCGCGCGAAACGAGAATTTTCTTCAGAGAGAAATTGATTACTGGCGCAATCTTACTTTTACCGAACCGATTCCGTTAGTATAAAGTACAAGATCTGGACCACAGCTACAGAGCTCAATTGCTGTCTTTGGTAAAACAGAAATGCTCTGGTAAAAGTATTTCCTTTCTCGTTAAGTAAGATTTTTATTATCGACCTTTAAGAAAAGATCCACAATTTGGAAAAATTCAAAAATTTAAAGAAATATTGTCATTAACACAAGTAACCTTATCTGGGCCGATAAAAAAATCACTATTAAAGTAGAGGTAATGTGTAGTTCCAAATAAAATTTTGTAAATGCAATTTATTTATTTACTTTTTGTCATTGTTAGGGATCGTCCATAAACTACGTAGCCTTTCGTATCTCCCTCTATGCCAAGCAACTGAGGAAGACACGAGTATACCACACTATAGCCAAAAGGCTACGTAGTTTATGGACGATCCCTTATCAATGATTTGCCTCGATTTAACATCACATATTATAATATGAATTTATAAAAGACAAATGAAAGTGAAAACTGATTAAAGATAAAAATTGAACAAAGACAAGTGCGAAATTGATTTTATTTGTTCAAATTTAATGTGATATGTTATTTATCATTGTTAAAAATCGTTAGATTCTGAATTTCAGTCTTTTAAATAAATGATAAATTTATTTTCTGATAAAACTGTTTATATGCGGCGAAAGAAACAAGACAATCTTTTCATCCCTTTTTCTCTGCGCGTCTGATTAATAAAGCTTGTTCTACTGAACGCTACTTTACCAGTTTCTCATTTGTAGGTTCGCGTTTTCTAAGTTATTAAATTAAATTTTAATCAAAATTTTCAGCAATAATTGTGGAATTTAAATTCTTATTTCAATTTATTTGCCAAAGAGTAACAATAACCTTATGATTTATTCCACAGTGAGCATTTCAGAAAGTTGGAATCATTGTTTGGAAATTGGTACTAAAAAAGTTGACAGCATAATAATTCAGTCAAAAACATGTGATAAATAATTGTAGACGCACATTGTCTATATAAGAGAAACAATTTAAGAGAAGAATTTTGTGAACATTATTATTTACAATAACAAATTATCAAGTTCCCTAATTTTTAGCTGGGCCCAAACAAAACCGGTTTTATTGACTCTCCTTTCTTTGTATATAAAAAAAACGTTTGAAATATTGTCGTTTCAGTTTTTTTCGACTTATTAAATAAATTGATGATTATAAAAAATGTAAAATTCATACCCGGAGGAGGTGCAAGAAGACTGTAGCTCCGAAGAAAGTGAAGAGCAGAAAAAGTTCCAGAAATTGCATCTTCCGGTCGAAGAGCCCTTGTATGAACCTGAGAGCCCATTTCTTAAAAACTCCTCTATTTGTTTTAAACTGTTCACTCATTAATCACTTACTCCATCACAGTAACTCTTAAACCTATTTTCCAATTGCCATCAAAGCTCAAAATTTTTCTTCCACCATTCTCCACTCAAACTTCCTTACAGTTTCTTCCTTTAAGTTTCTTTAAACACACAAAATTTCCTGTTCAATCAACCATACTTCCCAATATTAATTCGAACCCTCATACCAAAAACTGAAACTCCAATCACTATCTTCCTCATATTTATCAAAATTTAAGAATTTTCTGAAATATTTGAGAGCAAGGCAATTCCAAAGTAACCTTTTTGTGATTTTATGAAAGTATGATTGTTTTCTTCCGTTTCTCGTTGCGATACATGGAACGTTGGGTGACGTACAATAAAACCGATGTGAGATCACGTGCGTTAATATTACATATTATCGTACCATCGTGGATTTTCTATTCGTTGAGCAGGTGATTGCCTCCGCCCCCTAAGACATGCGCGTAACACTACAACCCTTAGTGAACCGCCCCTGGAATGTTGGCGATGACCAACCCCCAACTCGAGTGGACAATGGGACACTAAATCGACTGACCAATCATCATCACCACCCTTTAGATAAATTACCCTTACTCGATGCTTACATGTATCACAGCCTGTCCGTAATCTACGACATAATCGACTTCCAAGTTATTAGCTTTCATCGCAGCAAACCTTGTCTGATTGTCCCCGAACAAAAATATATGACGCACTTGGCGATCGTGTTTCTAGATTTGATGTGCAAAAAATACCTGGAAAAAATCGATTCCTAACCCCTTATCAGAAAAGATACCAGACATAAAATACTGAAAAAAATCATTTTAAGACGAATTTAACATTTCACATTTTTAAGGGATTTTTTCATTAATTTTTCGATTAAACTTACCTAGTATCAATTTAATCGTCATTAATTCATGGGACGAAGTGAAACAAGCTCAAAATTGAATAAGTTTAGGCTGATTTTTAATTTAAAATTTCACAATTTTTTAAATTAAAAAATTATTAGGACGAGGTTTAAGAATTCAAAATCTTTTAAGTAAATAATAAGTTCTATGAATAATTATGGCAAATTTCTTGTACAATAATTGTACATACATGCAATGTTTTTCAAAAGAATTTTTGAAACAAGTTTAAAGTTCAAGATATTATAGGCACGAAAAAATAGATCTCGGGAAAACAGAATTCATTATACTTTTAAGAACTGTAATATTATTATGGATGGTATTTTCAGGTGTACGCTTATTCTTGAATTCTTTTGAATTAACCTTTTATTCTTTGAATTCTTTTGAACTCTTTCGAATTCCTTTCAATTCTTTTGAATTCTTTGAATTATTTTGAATTCACCCTGTATTCTTTGAATTCTTTTGATTCCATTTTGTATTTTTTGAATTCTTTTTTTTGAATTCACCTTGTATTCTTATTTTGAATGCATCTTGTATTATTTGAATTCTTTGAAATCTTTAAATTTTTTTGGATTCTTGAATTCAGATGTACATAAAAATTGCCTCGGATATGCATACGTACAAGAATTATTTATTTAAAAGATTTTATTTTTGACCGAACTTTTTTTCTTATCATTTGTTACCAAATTTTAAGAAATAATAAAATTTTAATGAATAATAGCGTATTTTCTCGGAAAAAAGACTTTTTACAACTTGGCCTCAACCAATTTTTAAATATAAATAAATTAGTATCAAATAAAGTTATTGGTTTATAAAATTTTCAGTTTGAAAAATTATTTTTTAATCATTTCAGCCATTAAAAAATTTGTTTTTAAAAATTGGATGAGGTCAACCTGTAGTGAATCTTTTTCCCGAGAAAATAAGCTATTATTCATCAAAATCGTCGTTTAAAAAAAATTTGGTAAGAAGCGAGAAGAAAAGTTAAGAGAAAAGAAAAAAAGTTAGGTAAATAAATTTTTTTTAAATAATTATTTTTGCAGGGTAATCGGTATAATGATTAGCCCCCTTAAACAATGAGCCACCCTCAATCTGTACAATTATTAAGAAATACACGTAAATAAAACTACTAATAAATAGCGCAGAGTGTAGCGATAACAATATTGCACTATTTATTAGTAATTTTATTTGAAAATATTTGCTTATCAAAAAACAATACCATCAATAATAAGATTGGAATTCTTAAAAGTATAATTAAATATGTTTTACCGAGACCTGTTTTTTTGTGCTCATATACCTTAAATCAAATAATCGTGTTATCATACTATTTTTTTAAAATTTCTTTCCCATTTTTGAAAATACGAACAGATTTAAAAAAAATTTTTTCTGTACATTTAGAAATTATTATTTGAACCGATTGTTTTATTTTGAAAAAAATAAAATTAGCCTTCGGAAATGTTTTCAAAAATCATATATTGTTTTTTGTTTATGTTTTACTATTTCTTTTTTATTACTTTTCTGTTCAATTACGATTATTCGAATAATTTGGAACATCAGCAGCTGGCATGCTCGACACTTTGATGTGACCTACGAATGTTTAATGCGACCATAATTATTATGCAGGAAGTTAGTCGATCGCGTGCTATTAGTGAACTTCGTCTCATAAATGCTGCAACTATTCCTATCTCGTAATTACTCTCCAGCTATAATAATAATTAATAGTTTACGTACATCATATAGGGACATTGTACTATATGAAATACTCTTCGATCGAAATTCTATAAACGATTTTGTCGATGTTTGGTACATTTTTATTTTGGTTACGCGATTACGATACATGGGTCAAACGAAAATGGTTTTTGTTCTTTAATTTATGTGGTTACTATTGATGTAAATATTGTCTGTTCCGCAGTGCTTGTTTTTTTTTCATTTGCATTAGTAATTGTAGAAAAAATAATTGTATTTGAGTATCAATAAAGATAAACATCGATGAGGTTGAATGATGGTTAAATAGCTGAATTTAGTAATATCCACCTGCTAAAGGGGGTCTGTGACCGACTGTTGTGTCATGTGGTCTAGATCTCACGGTGAAACAATTACACAACGAAAAAAAGGGATTCCACCCTATGAGTCTTCTGCCTTTATGCTGTTAAGAGGACTATCAAGATGTATTTAACTATTTAATATTCGCTTCCTTTTAAACGGGTTTTTATTTATTGATTATTTATTTATTATTTATTTTATTTTATTTAATTATTTATTGATATTATCTGAATCGATGGGTTTATTAAAAAACCAAAAAAAAAAAATAAATAAGACTAAAATCTTTCTAGCTAATTAATTTTATTAATTAGCTAGAAAGTTTTTAGTCTTAGAAAATAATTTTAGTTTTTTAATAAACCCATCGATTAATATAATATCAATAAATATTTTATACTAATAAATATTTTAGACTAAATATATTAGAAAAATTATTCAGTAAAATTGACTAAATAATCATAGTTAAATTCACTAATTAATTAGCTAGAAATAAATCACTGAATGAAATCATCAGGATAAATTTTGATTGATTCAGATTTAAAGAGCACAAATTGGAAAAAATTTTTAATAATCATGTGCGCATTATTTAAGTCAAGTTATAGGTACGCAAATGTGTAAGAGACACTTGACTCTACAAATGTCCATTGCGAAATCTATAATTTCCATTAGGATTGAATTGAACAGTGTAACAACGTACAAACTTATTCGAAAGCAACGTAAGGCTGTTGCATATTTATCACCTTTATCCATATAAAAACTTGATACGTCTACCATCTTTTGCTCACTTGAACTTAGTCATGAGTTAACATAAGTCATAAGTCATTAAACGAAACGAAAAACTATAGAAAAAAGTAAGTACCCTAGTAATTAATTTATATAGCATAGATTTTGGAATTTTAATAATGTTTAAACTTAATTGGAAAAGATTTTCTCAATATTTTTAGATATTCGTTAATATTCTACTACATTTTTTCGACGATTCACATTTTCACAAGATCATGTCAGAAATCCAAGAATTTTACAAAGAGCAACATATATTTATTACAGGTGATTACATACAGTTTATTATTCATTACGTCACTGTATTTATTTATATGAATGACAGCACAAAATAATTTTTTTTTATTAATAGGAGGAACAGGATTTGTGGGAAAGATTCTCGTAGAAAAACTTCTGCGAAGTTGTCCAGAGATAGAAACCATCTATATTTTAATAAGAACCAAGAAAGGCAAATCGATTCAAGAACGTATTAATGAGATTGCTAGTTTGGCTGTAATTTCTTCAAATATTTCAAAGAATTTACTTTTTATGGGTTAATCAGAAAATTGTTTCTAGTGAGTAAATTTATTTTAATTTTCAACAGATGTTCGAACCTTTAAGGAAAATAAATCCAGATTTTGAGAAAAAAATGGTACCATTAAATGGCGATGTAATAAAACCCGGTTTCGGGCTATCAATTGAGGATCGTGCATTACTCACAAACAAGGTATTTTTTTAATTTTACCATAAAAGTTAAATAACTCTTAAATTTTTGAAATATTTTTAAGGTGTCGATTATCATTCACGCAGCTGCCACTACGAGATTTGATGAATCATTAAGAACTGCTGTGCCCATAAACATTATCAGCATAATAGAATTAATCAAAATCTGCAGGGAATGCAAAAAATTGAAAGTAAGCATTAACAGCCCTATAAATTTTGTTGAAGCAGATTCTTAATTTTCAAATAATTCTCTAGGCCGCTGTTTATGTATCGACTGCATTCAGTCAGAGCATCCATAGAAATATAGAAGAAAAAGTGTACCCGATACCCATGTCATACGAACACATTACCACCATTGTAAAAATTATGGAGCAACGGAATTTTTCAGAAAAGGAGGAATTTGAATTCACTAAAAGGTACGTTATTCTTAATATAGTACAATAATATAGAAAATGTGAAAAATCATATTATATTACAATATTTTACAGCTTAATTGGAAAATTTCCAAACACCTACGTGTTTACGAAATCAATTGCTGAAGGAGTTCTAAATGAAAATGCAAAGGACCTGCCTTTTTGTATCTTCAGGTTTCCAATCAGTAATTCTTTATTCATTAATTAATTTATTCATTTAAATCTTTCAAATCATTAAATCATTTAAAATTTCTTAAATCTAATCATTTTTAATAATTTCCATAGCGACTGCAACATATAGAGAACCTGTAACTGGTTGGGTTGATACTGTCCAAGGATTTAATCAAGCATTAATGGGAGTTGGAATTGGTGCAATACATGTGTTAAATGGGGACTTAAATGCAAATTTACACGTGGTTCCAGCAGATTTCGTTTGCAATGCTTTAATTGTTTCTGCATGGGAGACTGGCACTTTCAAAAAAGGGTACTACATTTAATTATTTATTTCTCGTTAAAAAATGTCTATTTTCACATTCTGAAAGATTTTTAACTTATTACAATTTCTCTTTTTATAGAACGCAGGATGATGTGCCAGTATATAATTATGTCTCCGGTGAAAATAATCTACTCCCTTGGTCCACCTTTAAAATATATTTGGAAAAATGCCGACCTAATTTCGCCTCAAATGTGGCTTTTTACTATCCTACAGCTGTTTTTATTAAATCTATTAAACTATATTATTTTTGCGATTTCTTCCTGCATTTGATCCCAGCTTTATTGGGAGACTTTATATTGAAAGTCATGGGAAGAAAACCTATGTAAGTATTTCAAAAGTGCTTTTATTTTTTTCATATAAAGGAAGATTAACTTTTCAAATTGATTTGCACTTAGGTTACATAAGATATACAAAAAGGGAAATAAATTATTGGATGCTATACGGTTCTTTATGTTGTGGCACTGGACCTTTGAAACTAATAGGGTGCAATCTATGTGGAATAAACTTTCAAAAGTTGATCAGGAATTGATGCCTTTTGATACGTCGCACCTAGATTGGGAGGAAGTTATCATAGGTTATTGGAAAGGAGTTCTTGAATACATAATGAAAGACGATATGAGTCCAAAAGGACGGAAACCTGCCATTCGTCGACATTACGTGTAAGATATTATAATAGTTTTCTTTGTATACAACAATATAATTTAATGAATTTGAAAAATTACAATTAAATTATAAATACTCTGTGAAATCTTTAGAATTAAATTATTATGATGCTGCACTTTTTGTTACAGGCTCTATGTAATTCATCTAATTGTTCAAGTTTTGTTCGCAATTTTCATCATTTGGCTCACATGGAAACTGTTTTGTGGTCGTAGTTTACGCAGTTTAAATTAGTCGCATATTTTCGAAAAAAATACAAATATTCCAAAGTTATTAAAATGTATAGCACAATTTTGTTTCTTAATTCGTAAATTCAGATGAAAGTAGTCTTCTGTAAAAGTTCTGCTCTCAAATCATATATGTATAATAAGGCGTATTTTTTATACCTGCATGTTTACTCTGTTGTACTATTATTTTAGATAATTTTGTATTTGTTATGGAATTCTAATTAATATAAATAAGTTTTTAGGTATTATTATGAGAGTTCAATACAATTACCTATTATTTGCATATATTTCCGCAAAATGAATATTGAACAAAAAGAAATACAAAAAATAAATGAGATTAAAAGAAAAGTTACTTTTGCATATATTTATAGTAGCATAATGAAATATTCAACAGCATTTTCACCCAACTTGACCAAATTCACATACGGGATTAAATTTCTGTAGCTTTCTTAAGTCAGTTTTCAG
>JBAGKK010202916.1:0-70653 GCA_037177015.1 Euceroptres primus | reverse complement strand
CAAAAAAATTATTCAGGGCTATCTTCTATTTTTTTCTGACTTTTTCGAAAAAAATTGAAATTTTTCCGATGACTACCGCTTTTAATTATTATTATTTTTTCCAAATTTTAAGGTCCTCTGTACATTCCGAAAAATTTTCAGAGTAGTGTTATGAAAAATAAGCTGAGTTAACAAATTTTTTTTCAATTGAAAAAGAAAAATAGAAAACAAAAATAGCCCACTCTGAAAATTTTAGAGAATTTGCGGAAAATGTCAAAGTTTTTCATAAAAAAAAGAAAAAAAAATTAAAAATGACAATCATCTCGAAATTTCCGTTTTTTCTCCGAAAATTTCAAAAAAAAAAAAACGTTGAAGATGGATCTGTATAATTTTTATAAATTTGTTTCTGAAAAGTGCATTTAAAAACAAAAATTTTGAAAAAAACGTCCCGATAAGTCAATCTTGGAAAAAGTTACGGCCATTTGAAAGAAAAGAAACCATTTTTTGAAAAAACCATAACTTTTTTTGGTTCAGGTAAAAAATTTTAAAAACTTTTGAAAAATGTTTTCGATAGGGTAGAAAAAGATAAAAAAGTTTCAGCCAAAACGAAAGGGGTCGGGGTCAAAAGTGTTCGCTTTGGCATGGAATGACCCATATATATATATTTATATTTATACATGATTTTAATATCATTTGAATTTTTTTCAGAAGTGAAACATTCCTTTATCATTAATTCTAGGGGTTCACAAATCCTTAGAATTGCTAACATTTCTTTTAAGCACTATTATTTTTTATCAAACCATATTGAGTTGAAACTGCAACAGAAAAAATCTAGGAAATCTAGGGAAAAAATTGAACAGTTTGTGAATTTATAAAACTGTATGAAGATTCATCTTTGAAATGCCCAAGATTCCCAAGATTTAGAGAGCCCAAGATTATTTAAAAATATTATTTCATATTATCTCTTATAAAAAAATATATTTTGTAAAGTGAGTTTCATGGCGCTTGAGTTTCTCCTGAACTTTCAGTTTCTTGAAATTGTCTCTGCAAATATCTTTTTCTCGATTTAAAGGCTCATAATATCAGAAAACGGGTATCATAAAAGCGACAAAGTCTGTTTTTCCTTCGTCCAGCATTTACGAGTAAACTTCCATTCAATTCAGAAGTTCGTTTGGCGCGAGAGGAAGGAGAGTTCCCCAAGCGAGGAGATAAATTGGCGAAAGAGAAGAAAGGACAATGATCTAAGGGTGCGTTCAGAGCGCAACGTTGCTTCAATTTTAGAGGCGCTTTGCTCAGAGCGTTTGAGTTTGTTGTTGACTGTAGAAACTGTGTCTTTTTTTTCGAACATATCGCAAAAACTCTTCAGCGAGACAAATGTTTGTCAACTGGACAACAGTCACCCTTTCGACTCGGGGTGTACAATGACTTGCTATAGGACGACGAATGGCGTCCCCACTCCATTGTATGTTGTCCAAGCACCCCACCCCTTTACCTACCCGTAAGCCTCAATCCCTCTCTTTTTCTCTCTCCTCTGACTCTGTAGCATCAACTCTTTATACAGCAAACTCTCCCTGTACCTCGAGGCCACTTTGAGAACTCGCATGCACAAAGAGAAAATGACTAACATCACTTCCGATAACAGCTATTTTAAATTTATAGGCGCCTTAATTTTTTTCAACATTTTTTACATTTTGGGACTGACAAGCCCCGATTTTGCATACGCAAGGCAACATTCTATTTTATATATTAACAGCGTTTTAATCTTCTATTATAGATATGTTAGTGTGAAAATTGCCATTTGAAATTTTCAGTTTTATTTGAAAAATTCTGTATATTTCATTTAACCTGTTGAGAAATTTTTCATAGTGAAAAATTTCAATGTGCAATTTTACAAAATGAGGTATAAAATTTAAAATAATTTCGACTGAAACATTTTAATTTTCAAGCAGTTTATTATTGTTTGAAGTCCCTGATTATTTCACCAGAAATTTTCCAGTTTAATTTTTTTCAGCAGTTTATTTTTGTTCGAATTCCTTGATTATTTTACCAGAAATTTTTCAGTTTAATTTTCCTTTTGAATTGCACAATCTTCGAAAATTTTTATTTTCTACTTTTCAGAAATTAAAATTTTACGATTAAGTATCTTTTAAGTGACGGTATCGCACTGTGACAAACCATTTTTCGCTGATAGTCTGATAAAAAAAAGAAAATTATATATTTTTTACCAATAATTTTAAGATAAATAATAACTTATAAATAAAAATAACAATAAATTTTAAGATATCAGTTTCTTTAATTAATATCAATTATAATGAATATCAAATTTCTTTTAAAAAATGGTATTTCTGGAACATTCAATTTTTCAATTATTGCAACTAAGTAAAAAACTTTTTAAATTAATTTCTGTCTGGAAAACCTTCTTTAGGATGCATTTATGCTTGTCAAATTTTCTCAGAATTTTTAAATTAAAATTGTGAAAGTTATTTCTAAAAAATATTCACTAACCTTATGTGCCATATTTGGTACAGTGGGCACTAAAAGGGTTAAAAATGAAATTTTGAAGAAACCCTTTTATCAAAAAATGTTTTGGCTTTTTTAAGAATTCTTTATACATTATTCTTTCACAAAAATGTTGGTTACCTAATTCTGTGCTGCCACCCTTCAATTTATGTACTAAACTGTCAAAATATTATAATCAAATTGCAAGAATGGACAATTAGTAAATTGAAAAAGTAAAAAATAAAAAAGTTTTGAGATTTATGCATTTTGAGATTCTGCTCAAGCCTTTTTTATTTTTTATTCCTCGAATTTTTGAATCTTCAAACGTTCTAATTTTTCACTTCTAAATTTTCTAGTTCTCAAATTTCCTTATCATCTTCGAATTCAAATTCATTTCTTATTATGATCATATATAATTTTTTACTTATTACCAAATTTCATAATTTATCGAAATTATTTATTCATGTTAGAAAAATCTTCAATTACTTTACTTGAAGTTGTATTCAATTAACGTAACTGAGTTAACCAAAATGAATGAATTTTCAACCAAAAGTAAATAAATTTTCAACCACAGTTGAATTTCTATTTCTCAAATTTCCTTATCATCTTCGAATTCAAATTCATTTTTTATTATAATCATATATAATTTTTTAATTATAACCAAGTTTCATAATTTATCAAAATTATTTATTCATGTTAGAAAAAGCTTCAATTACTTTACTCGAAGTTTTATTCAATTAACGTAACTGAGTTAACCAAAATAAATGAATTTTCAACCAAAAGTAAATGAATTTTCAACCACAGTTGAATTTCTATTTCTCAAATTTCCTTATCATTTTCGAATTCAAATTTATTTCTTATTATGATCATATATAATTTTTTACTTATAACCAAGTTTTATAATTTACCAAATTATTTATTCATGTTAGAAAAATCTTCAATTACTTTACTTGAAGTTTTATTCAATTAACGTAACTGAGTTAACCAAAATGAATGAATTTTCAACCAAAAGTAAATGAATTTTCAACCACAGTAAATGAAATTCCAACCACAGTAAATGAATTTTCAATCACAGTAAATGAAAAGTGATTGAAATTGTAACAATTTTCTAACAATGTGGGTTTCAATTTTCAAACCTATAAATTTCCTAACTATATCAATTTTATTTCCTTCATCATCTACTTTTTCATTCTGCAAGATCTTCATTAAAAATTTGAAGTTTTGTATTATATAAATATTTTTATTATTAAGTTATATGTATAATGATATTATATAAAATATTAGTCCGACGTATCAATCTTGGAGAGGTGCATGATTTGAAAATTGAAAAAGTTGATCTTTAGTAAATTAACTATTCGTTATAATAACTAATTCGTAAAAAATTGAAACTGTTATATCTAAACCTAAATCAGTTAAAAATAAGTGATTTAGAATCAAGAGGTTAGTCACTGATTCATTAAGTGAAAATTTAACTAAAGTTTCAGTCAAAATTCACTAATTTTTCAGTTAAAACTAACTTTCAGGATATGTTCGTGACTAAAAAAACAGTAAATTGAATCAGTTCACTGAAAAATCAGTTAATTGAAATCAGTTCACTGAAATTTCAATAACTTTTTTTACGGAAAATCAGTGAATTTTTAACTGAATATCAGTTAATTTTCAGTGATTGCTAAAGTAAGAAGTCAGCCATGGTTTAACTGATAATCAATTAAATTTAACTGATCAAAATTTAGAGAGATGCCTAAGGAATAAAGTGTTTCATAAATAAAAATATAGAAATAAGTACTGAAAATTTGCAATGATAAATTTCAGGAAGTTTTTGTGAAAATTTCAAAGGATAGTTTTATTCATGAAAATTTACATTTTTATTCTATTATTTATTAACTTAATAAATAAGACTAATAAAAGAGCATATTTTAAAGGTTGTAAAACGTTCTTAGCTCATTTTTTTATAAAAGGTTCATTTCGAGCTAAATTACAATACCGAGCTTTATTACAATACCCTTCCTTCATGTAAGCAATACGATTTTCCTTTTTCGAACTTTTTTTATATCACTTGTAATTATGTTTGAAATGATATCTTGTGACAAGTTAAAATTGCAATGCTCTTTCTTCAAATATTAATAAATAACTAGTTCTTCATTTAAACTATCTTATAATTTTTAGAAAGGATTCTAGATTAAAATTTTAGAGATGATCTAAAGATGATCAAAGATCTCTTTTTTTTAGTTTCTTAATGTTTGAAGTATTCAAAATTAAGTTACTTTTCCAGCCTACTAAACAAAATCTCAGTCAAGAGAATTGGCAATTTTTATTTCTTCTGTTTACGTTTGCGACCCCAGTAATATGAAGTCAAAAAGTTCATCGAAGGCGTGAAGTTTATATCATCCGTCATCTTTCAAGTTTCCCGCGATGGGATTATCGTCACGTCCAACCGCGAAGATAGAAGATCCAAAAGTCGCACGTTCTGAACGAAGCTTAGCTTTTAATCTTCGTTAACTCCTTTCTATGAGTGAGATCACCACCGGCTCTCGTTTAAATTAATCCTTCGATATCCAGGAAGTCACACTAAATCGATCATAAACTTTCATTAGTCACGTTTTGTCTCCTCCATTTTTATCGTCTTATTTATGCAATTTTTATGCAATTATTATACATTGTGCCCCTCTTTATGCAATTATTATACATTATACCCCTCTGCCTTTATAAAAAGCACTTTCTTGAATAATAAATATCGACTAATCTGAATCATAAAAAAGATAAAAATATATATAAAAATATAATCATTCAATTGGTACAAATTGGTGTACATTATGTTACACCTTAACTACATTTATAAAAAAAATTATCCGGGAAAGTGTGCATTTATTACACGCTAACCACACATTAGCACGAGTCGTGATTTGACGAGATCATGTTTAAGATAAATTTCTTCGCCATACTCGATTATCGTCACGTGGTTTTCTGTAAAGTATAGTACATATCTAAAAAAGGCATTCGCTTGATAAAAATTCTTGAACAACTTTTGTAAAGACAATTTATTCTTCCAGGAAGAGGTTATTTCCAATTGAAAGGAATTTGTGTCTCTTTGTATGTAAAATTTACGATTCAAAGAGAAGATAAAAACGTTTGAAGATTCTTATTATATGCTTTTTCTTCTGCAATTCTTTCATTCACCTTTTCTCGGGCTCGGGCTTCTTATTTTTACTTTTTTTAAATTACCTGATTTCCCTCGAATGTAATTTTCCAAGATTCCGATCTATTGTAATACGAAAGTCCTTCGAGGGCTGTCGTTTTCAGTACTTCGAGGGCTTCTTATTTTGCTTTTCGATGGTGGTCTAAATCTCCTCTCACTTTTGTAAATTCCGCCGAAGAGGGACTAGTTGCATTTTCTCCAGTCAACTGCCGATATTATCTTTTCTACATGAATCTCAGAATATTTTTTCCTGAATCGACTTTATTCGGCGGAAAACTCGAACAATCTAAATTAGATTAAAGATAAAAATTTATTAAAATAACAGATTGTGAAATAATATTTGGTAACCGTATTTACATTTCTTCTTCGGTCCCTAGTTTTTAAATTGTAAGAATAACTTTAGGAATTTTTTAATTTATAAGAGATTTTGTGTATTTTCATGGTTTTTTAGGATTCTAAGTTTGGATGGAAAATGAAGATGAAGAATGAAAGAGATGTAAAGAAAATTCTGTTGATTGAATGAATGACTTTTTGTGTATGTATGACTTTTTGTTTCTATCGCTGAAATTTTGACAATTTTAAAGAGTACACTTGAGAGTCATTTTGATAAATTATTTATTTTTTATCATTTACTTGTATAAACTCATATAAAAACAAATGAGCAATTTAGAAATTACTCTAATATGAAAACAACCCATAGAATGAGGCTCTTCGTGGAAACAAAAAGACAATTTCGATTTCCCTGGAGGCTGCGAGTCGCTGAATCCCTAATAATGTAGCGTAATGTTCATATATCGTAACTTTTAGATCTTCAGTGAGATGGGAATGAACATTGAGCAAGCAGGAGCACTCAGCATTTATTGGGAGAAAGTAAACAAACGACACGGTGTGGTTGTTGGTACGAGTACCTTTGAAATTTAATGTTACGACCTGAGTCCATATTGTATCTAGAAATGTGGCATTCTGTTTGAAATGTACAAGAGACGCGAACAAATTCCAAATGTCAGCGTGTCGAGGTTTATTGTAAAAGCTCGCTTTTATGACGTTTCAACTTTCAAAAATGCATTAAGCCCACATAAAGAGACCCAGAACAGTCTGCCATAGCACGTCCTCGTGTTCAACCTCGCCTTACTACGCCGATGGACCATCAAATTTTAAAGCTCTCTCGTATTTCTATCGTATGTCGTCTAGGTCTAGAGAAAGATTTGAACTGTCCCTTTTTATTCCAATGCTCAGCACTAAGGAAAAGATAGAACATTTTGTAAAATGCTGAAAAATCTCTTGAAATGATTCTAAGATGTTTTAGAATAAACTTAAAGTTATTTTACAACCAAAAGTGTTTCAAAATTTCAAAGGATGTTCTGTATGTACACCCAACGTTAAAATTAAACAATTTTTATCCTGATTTATAAAATCGAGGACAATAGGTCCATATAACTATATTTTCCATTTTACATTTCGGTTTTTCTTTCAAAATTCGTTAGAAATAGCCGTGAATCTATTTTTCTTGATTTTATAAATTAATATAAATATTTGATTAATTTTGAGCTGACTGCATTGAAAGAACTTTCTTAAGTACAATTTCTGGCTTCTTATTATTTAATGGCCCGTTTATTACGTTTCCGTTTTTGATTGAGTACGAAGTTCTATTTGCGTGTATATACTCTCTAAATTCTGTTGATACTGAAACTGTTTTGATGCTATTGTTGCATGGAAAAAATGCAGATTAATGCAGGTCAACGACCACAGGAAGTAGCTACTGCTTGTGGCAGATTACGTGTGACGATTTGACATACTTAAACAATTCATCGAGGTAAATTCGAACATTTATAAAAGCACTGTTAAAGAGATGCAATTTAACTTTTTCAATATTCTGTTAAATATTAAACTCTGAAAAAACTCCAATAAAACTCTTCTCTAGAATAATAAATAATGGTTATTAAGGATGTACTGCTTAATAACAGTCAACTTCAGAATTAGTCAAATCTTTATGTTGATTTATAAAATCAAAGAGAATAAACCCAATATTATTTTTAACTAACTTTGCAAAAGAAACCTAAGAGAATTTCAGAAAAAAACATAGTTTGGGTCTTAATTGTTTAATTGTTTAAAAATAGTCATTTGGATATTTGAGTTATTCCTTTCGTCTTAGAGAAAATTCGTAATTTTCATTCGATTTCAATACTCAACAGCTCATTTTGTTCCTTGAAAAATTCTTTATAGTTCTTTTTAGTATGTTTTTATGAAAATTGTTTTATTTAGAAGTTATACAGTCAATGATCTTGAAAATCAAGCAATATGCCAAATTACAAACTTTAATAAAAACGTACGAAATAGAATTATAAAAGATCTTTTAAGGGATAAAATAAGCTGTTGAGAATTAAAATCGAATCAAAATTACGACTTTTGTCTACTCTTTAAATCTGAATCAGTTAAATTTTACTAATTCATCAGTGGCTGCATTGTAGCTAAGGCAATTATTAGAATTCTACTGACAATTAGTGAAAAATTATTAAAAGTACAGTAGATTTCTATTGATTTACCAAAAGAAACGATAACTGAAATTTCAGTAAGCATCACTGAAACTTCAGTTATCGTTTCTACTGGTGAATTAGTAGAAATCTACTGAAATTTTAGTAATTTTTCACTGATTTTTAGTAGAATTCTACTAATTGCCATAGCTAAAAAAAGGTCACTGATGAATTAGTAAAATTTAACTGATTCAAAGTAAGAGAGTAAGACTAAGGAAAAAACACAGGAAAAAACAAATATTCAAATAACTACTTTTAAATAAACAATTAGAAATAAAACTATTTCTTAATGTAAAACGCTCCAGTTTCTCTTCTAAATATCATTGGAATTAACAAAAGGCTATTTCTTGTTGATTTTATAATTCAAGATAAAGATTGGATAATTTTGAGTTTGACTGTACGGAATGAACATCCTTAAGGTGTTATGGACACGAAAAAAAGGTTTCGGCAAAACATATTTAATCATAACTTTCAAGAATTGCAATCTCATTATTTGATGGTATTGTTTAAAGGAGAAGATTATTTTTCATGGGAAAACTGACGAACGTACAAAAATTATTTATTTAAAAAATTTTATTTTTGACCGATCTTTTTTTCTTATCGCTTCTTACCAAATTTCTAAAAATAAGAAGATTTTTTTATGAATGATGGCTTATTTTCTCGGGAAGAAAATTCTCTATAAATTGATCTAATCCAATTTTTAAAAATAAATTTTTTAATGGCTGGAATTAATAAAAAATATTTGCTTGAACAAAATATTTTATAAGGGCAATTGTCTGTAACCTTTAGATTTGATGTGCTAGTTATTTATTGATGTTGGAGGATAATATTAGGAATAATAAGCTTTGAGCTACATTTACTTGTGACGAAAACTAAGTCGGACAATAGTTTTTGTACATAAAATTATAACACAGGCGGTAAATTCGCCTCTCATACATGCGAAATGTCATTCTAACAATGTCCGTTTTACATTTTTACACATTTTAAAATCTTTTATCTTTATATTTTATAATATACAAATCTGAGAATCACGTATTTTGTTTAAAAATTATTCTAGAATCTAATGAAATTTACAAAAACCACGTACAATATATAGAAAAATTGTAATTGGTTCGTAAAGCTTGTCCCAATATTTACGTGTCGCTGGTGTAACGGTAAGATTTTCTACTTCGACACTGCCAAAAACGTTTAGGAATAATTTTTTTAAATGGAAAATGGAAGCTTAATCTTTAAGAAAGAAGCTAATTCCATGCCCCTTTCTAATTCATAATATTAGCAGTTATTTCTTCATTTTAATTAGAAAGTTTGTTCGTACACAAATAAAATGTCACTGGTGTAACGGGCAAAGCTTCTTACAAAATTAGTTTAAATTAATCAAATAATTTATTGATATCTCATTTTCAATGATATGAATATACTCACAAATGTCGACCAAAAAATTCTGCGTACTTTAGTATTAATATCTATTATTTAAAAATTGTCGCTCGTGTAACGGTCGCTGGTGTAACAATATCAGAAAATTAAATGTAGTATAAATGTAAAATGTAATAAATTAAATGAAGTTTGCTGTTTGTGAAAGATATTTAAAATTTATTAATCATTTTATCAATGATTGGATGTTTAGAACCTGTCATTCTGACATTCAGAATATAAAAATATAATTAAAGAAATCCATAATGGATAATCAAGCTAAGGATTTAAAATTGAAAAAAGATAAGAAGAGGTTATCGCAAACGAGGAAAGAAAAAAGTGCCAAAGAGAGCTTTTGACTCTCTTTTGACACTTTTTGTCAAAGTCTGAAAATGCAGGATTTTCTCCTTTTGATCAGATGGACTTAGAAACATCATCCGAAATGTACACATTAATTTTAACATAAATAAAGCTACAACTATAATTGAATTAATTCTTCTTGTTTCCAGAGATACATACTAATTTAATAGTTTCATTTAAAAATTGTGTATTAGGTTATTCAGAAATTTAAAAAAAAACTCTCTTTCTACTCTTTCACTTTTTTCAAAAATAAAGTGAATAACCTTAAATATAAACATTTTTAAAAACACATAAATAGCCGATGCATTCGAGTAAGCGGAAGTACACGAGTAATAATATACTTCTAATCGTTTAAAGAAGTGATATACAAAAGGTCATATGTGTCGCTTACGATTTATTGTTTAAAATTTCTTTTATTAAAATCTTAAGGAATTTCCCTATATTTAATAATAATTTATTAATTTTTAAAAACTGGATGATGTCAAGTTGTAAAGAATATTTTTCCTGAGAAAATAAGCTATCATTCATTTAAATCGTCTTATTTTTAAAAATTTGAAAGCCATGAGAAAAAAAGTTCAGTCCAAAATAAAATTTTTAAATAAATAATTTATGTATGTTTCAAATTTTTTCGCGAAAAAGAGTCTTCTCTTTTAAACAATACCTTTAATAATAATATTGCAATTCTTGAAAGTATAATTAATTATTTTTTACCGAAACCTATTTTATCGTACCCGTAACACTAGGATGGTTCAGAAATGACAAAGTTTTAAAAATACTATGGGCTACTGGAAATTCTTGTTCCTTTTTGAAAAAAATAAAAGTCGTAAAAAATTTTAATTCATTTCAATGACACCCTGCACTCCCTCATCGAGGTCGAAGGTTAAACACTAAATATCTCTGTTGTTTTCATGTTTACAAAAAAATGTTTAGCAAAATATTATCCTAATTTTTTACAATAAATGTAATGCGGTTGTATCACTTCATATAAAAAAATTTTAGTGCCAGTTTTTAACATTATTTACTTTCTCTTCATATAATTATGACTTTTAGTGTTACTAGGCATTCAAATATTTTCGAAACAAATTCATTGGTACGGTATAAAATGTTTTTCTATTCATTTAGTCATTACAAATTCTAAATAAATGATTATTATAAATTATTAATAATGATTAAATAAACAGAAAAACATTTTATAACGTACCAATGAATTCGTTTCTAACATATCTACATGCCTAGTAACACTAAAAGTCATAATTATGTAAAGAGAAAGTAGGCAATGTTAAAAAATGGCACTGACAGGTTTCTGTACGAAATTTTACAACAGCATTTTTGTCGTAAAAAGTTAGGATAATATTTTGCTAAAGATTTTTTTTGTAAACACGAAAACAACAGAGATATTCAGTGTTTAATCTTTGACCTCGATGAGGGAGTGGAGCCCGTCATCGGATTGGATTAAAATTTTTTACGGGTTTTATTTTTTTCAAAAAGGAACAAGAATTTTCTAGTAGGCTATTGCATTTTTAAAACTTTGTCATTTCTAAGCCACCCTATCGTAATACCTTAACCCTTTGATGCACAGCGTATCATATGTGATACACCTTGGTTTTTGCAGTTTTTTATGTATAACTAAGTTGCACTATGGCACTTTTGGTACTATCAGATTGAAAAATATATTTTTTTACTTCCTTCGAAAATTTGCGATGCTATGTGCTGTTTTTCAGATAAAAAATCATTATTAATTTGCGAGAAAAAAATTTGAAAATGTCGAAAATTTTCGATTTTCTGATATTGATTTTTTTTTTTTGGTTCTTTAGATCCTAAAGTAATCATTAGACGCAGGAAAAATTGTTTTCTCACGTAAAAAAAATGCATGCCTGAAAGGGTTAAACTAAAATAAAATCTTTAATTCCCTGCTTCTTTGGAAAAATGAAAATAATTTGCAGTCTTTTATTATGAACCTTGATCCTCGAAATACGAAAGTAGTGTTAAAAAAAAACGGGTCGTAATGCCAGTAACTGAATGAGGGCGAGAAGCTGGCGGAATGCCGATGAACTCGTGATGCACAAGTGAGAAGAAAGGGTTGATGGTGAAGATGGAATAAGATGGAGAAGAGGGAAGATGCAATGGGGGATGGTTACGTTATAAAGGAAAGTACCCAGAAGGGGATTCTCGTGAGGGTGAGCCGAGATGTTAACAGCCAGACAGTATTGTCATCAAGCCACACCCTCTGCTTTCTAATCAGAGGTGCTCATTCTGAATTGTAGCTTTAATAGGTGTGCAAACATAACCAGGGAAAAAAGAAGACTTAACTGATTATTCCTGTCTCGAAAGTGCAATTCTAACAAAGGGGATAATTATCATTTCTGTGAAACGCTCTTTCAACAACTGTTTACATATGACTTGAAAAATGAACACTTTGCACTTTTAATTCTTTCATTTGTCATTATTTAAATAAATTCTACAACAAAGTAAAGTTGAAAATAACTTTTTTCCCTGGAATATTGAAAACCAAGTTTTTTTCGATAGTATCAATGCATCAGTTGTTAATTTCACTTGAATATGGTTGTCAGCAATGTGAAAATAATAAATCCATCTAAATAGAAAGCTCACAATAACCATTAGGCAGATTTTATTTAAAGATTGTCGCATTTTGCGTTACATCCTCCCTATGAAATGAGGAATGGAATCCCAGTGCATTATCTATTCTGAATCGACACAATAAATCGTCGGTGCATCGCGAAAATGGCTATTTTGTGCGGGAAACGCATTCTCCATAAACATGAGCTTTTCCCCAGAAACAGGACTCATTGCTGACAAAAAGAGGAGGAAAATAGAAAATGAGAAGAGATTTAAACGAAGGCAACTTTAAAACGTGCTTGTTTAATGTACATTTGCATCAGAGACGCAATACGTATATTTATTCAGATCTGAAATGAAAAATTTATTTACATATTGCATTTTGTTACGCGAGACTGCTCGCGACCGATTTCCGTTTAAAGGATGTTATTTACAGCGAATGAAATTCGGCATTACCACTGTGTGTGAAACTCGAAAGATAAATCAAATAAATTCCCGGTTGCTCTCACATCCTGATCAGTGAAGCTATACCGCCTTTAGCCAATTACCTGGGGCTGCATATTTATTTTATACCCAAAAGTCGATGGAATTATAAAATATTTGAAGTTTATAGTTTTATTTACCAATCATTAAATCTTTAAAGAATCTTCAATTAATAAGTTTGTTAATTTTCAATAAGTTCAATAAGTTTTAATAATTTTCAAATTTAATTTAAATTTAACTTTGATGATAAATGCTTGACGGTCTTTTCATGAAATTTTTTTGGCAATAGGTAATGTTAAATTTGGAGGTGAGTTTCTGAGATGTTGACCACTCAGACCTAAATACTCAGAGAGAGGCGACTGAATCGGAAATGTCGTTTGAATTGGAAATACGAAGTTTACGCCTTGAACCGACCACAGAGTGTGAAGACGGCTTATGGAGGCGTATAAGTAGCTTAAGGGGACACCTCGCGTACGCTCCCATGGTAACAGGTTTTCACTATCCTCCTCCTTCTTCTGAGACTTATTTTCTCAACCAGAAAATAAAACGGAAGTCTGCGAAAGAAAGATCAGATAGCTCTCAGACATTGGTCGACTTGGGTGAATGCTGCGAGGAAGAGCTTTCAAGTCAAAAAGAAAGTCTAAAAAAGCTTGAAATTTTGAAGAAAGTCTTTTCTCCACTTTGTCATTTCTCAAAGCCCCTAAAAAGATTATTATACCATAAAAAATGTTATTTTGTCTTTGAAAGAATTATTTAATTTGACAGGAATTAGAAACATTTACTGAAGAAACATTTCCTGACATCTTCAAAAATATTTCGTCCCAATTTTATTTGAGAGTTGAGCAAAATAATTTGTGTTTAAAACCGAATCTATTACAAATTAGCAGGCCAGCGGGTAATCTGTTCAGAATTGGCTTGCCAATGAAATATGTTTGTGTTCGTAAAAAATAAGGGGACACGTATTTTTTTTAATAACGTAGCGACATATTTACATTTTTTACGAATATTTTTTAATTTTAAGAGAAAAATTAGTTTTTTGAAAATTTTACTTTCAAAACTTTGCAATTTTTGCAATTTTTGAGATATTAAGGATTTTCTTGTTCCAGTTTGTTAAAATTTTCTCACTCTTTCGAAATCCATAAAGAAAATTAAAAAATAATAAAAAATGGTAGGTTTATTTCGATTTTTTGAAAAAATGAAAAAAACTTTTCTTAAAAACCTCACCTTTTTTTTGCTGAAATTTTGAGGAATAATAAGTACTAATATAGTCTACTTACCACAAATTTCCCATTTGGTATTTTTTTGTTTTTCGAGAGAAAAAAATTATTATTTATTTTTGCTTCAAAACCTTGCCATTTTGGCAATTTTTGAAATTTTAATGTTTTTCTTGTTTCAGCTTATCCAATTTTTTACGCTCCTTTGAAATCGATGAGAAAAATCAATAAATAAAAAAACTATTAAAGCTATTTCGATTCTTTTGAAAAATAAAACTCGAGCTTTTCTTGAAACAATGAAACAATAAAAACTGGTAAAGTTATTTAGATTTTCAGATGTGTTGGGTGACAATATAGTCTATCTATCATAAATTTTAAAACTGGATTGTACTTATATTTCAAGAAACAAAAAACTCTATTTTTCTTATTGTTCTTGCATTTGTATTCTTGCATATTCTTGCATATTGTATTCTAAAAAAAATTGAATTTTTTATCTAGAAATACATATACAATTCAGTTTTAAAATTTATCGTAAGTAGACTATATTACTACCCAACACATGAAAATTCCAGCTCGAAAAAAGTTAGCTGTTTGAAGAAAATCTCGTGTTTTATTTTTTTTTTAAAGAATCAGAATAGCATTACTAGTTTTTAGTATTTGTTTATTTATTTCATCGATTTTATAGGAGTGTAAAAAACTTGATAATTTGAAACAAGAAAAACATTAAAATCTTTAAAATTGCCAAAATGGCAAGGTTTTGAAGCAAAAATAAAAAATAACTTTTTTCTCCCCAAAAAAATACCAAATAGGAAATTTATTAAAAAGTAGACTATATTGGTACTTATTGTTCCTAAAAATTTCAGCAAAAAAAAAGGTTAGGGTTTCTGAGAAAATTTTTTTTCTAAAAATTGAAATAACTTTACGATTTTTTTATCCTTTTTTAATTTTCTTCGTGGATTTCGAAAGAGTGAAAAAAATTTGACAAACTATGACAAGAAAATCCACAATATCTTAAGAATTGTAAAAATGTCAAAGTTATTAAGGTAAAATTTGCATAATAACTAATTTTTTCTTTAAAGCTTAAAAATATTCGTAAAAAATGTAAATTTGATGCTACGTTGATTTCAAAAATACGTGTCCCCTTATTTTTTACGTACAAAAACGTATTTCATTGGGAAGCCAATTCTGAACAGGTCACCAGCCGGCCCGCATCATTTGAAATGGATTCGGTCTCAAATAGATTTTTTTAACTTTTTTAAATTTTGTTTGGAAATATTGTTCCAATTACAAATAAAAACATTTTTATTGTAAATAAACCAAAATTTTGAAACAAATTTAAGCTTAAAAAGAAATTGAAGCATCCGCTGAGTTCTTAAATTGTTAGGCTCCAAAAATAAAGGCACACTTTTTTTTTTTTGTTGAAATCGGTTAATATTTACCCGTGCCTTAAAGGTCTTTAAGTTTCTCATAAGAATAACAGGGGGGAAAAAACATTTTCGAAAATTCGTTTTAAAACGTCAAAATGTATAGTTAGGCATAGGATTGAGTTTTTGTCATCTGTTAATAACTTTTTAAAGAATAAAAATCCATCATTTTTTAAAATTTGAACCCCTTCAAATCTCTTTTACTTTGCCCTAAAAACAATCCCCATTACAGGGTAATTACACTGAGAAAAATAGTTAGTTGGGCCAACTACTTTGGTTTGTAACATATGCCTCTACTACTTCATGAGTTGCGACAACAATTTTATTAGTAGGCGTAACAATTCAGTTTGTTACAACAACAATTTTAATAGTTACATCAACTAATAAAAGTTTGTAAATACAAATTAGTTTGCCCCACTACTAAAGCAGTTGACTCTACAACCCATTTTTTTCAGTGTATAGTTTGACAGAACATTGACATTAATTATAATTTTTTCTTAATTTTTGTTTCATAAACACTCATAAATGGATAAAACACAAGATTTTATTAATTCTTTAAGTAATTTTAAATTGTTTAGAGAAATTCTATTTATATAAATAATTTTCTTTTCCAAATCTCAGTCTCTTCAGTCTTTTCTTTTCTTTTGATATCATGAACTAGTGTGTTTTTTCTATTACTACGACCTAATTAATCAATTTTAAGAGTCGAAATATTTAATTCAGTACTTTTTAAATTGTTTAAACAACTTATAATTCTTAAAAGGTAACTTCTAACTAAAAGAAGGTGGAAATTTATATTATTTCGCAAATTTGTCCATATATTTCGTTACTTTCTTTTAATTTTTCCCTTTTTTAATTTATTGCAAATTGTTCAAAGAATTTTTATTTGTTCAAACAATTTTTAATACTAGAATGTCGAGAATAAATTGATTTTTCAAATGCTTTGATCGCAATAATACATTTACTGAGTGAATATATTTTTATCAGATCTTTTTAAATTGTTTAAACAATTTATAATTGTTAAAAGGTAACTTCTAAGTGAAAGAAGTTGGAAATTTATATTTTTTCGCAAATTTTTCTATATGTTTCGTTACTTTCTCTTAATTTTGCTCTTTTTTAATTTATTGCAAATTGTTCAAAAATTTTTTATTTGTTTAAACAATTTTTCAATACCAGAATGTCGAGAATAAATAGATTTTTTACAAGCTACGATCTCATGAATACATTTACTGAGTGAATATATTTGTGTCAGATCTTTTTAAATTCCTTAAACAATTTACAGTACACTGTAAAAAATCCGTTGTAAATGTATCTTTATGTCCACTGATTCACGTGGTAATATTTCACTTTTAGTGTAAAATTGCAGTGATTATCGTTGGAATTTTACACTAAAAGTGCAATATTAGCACGTGAATCAGTGGACATAAAGATACATTTACAACGGATTTTTTACAGTGTAATTTGAAAAAAGGGCAAAATTAAAAGAAAGTAACGAAAGATATGAAAAAATTTACAAAAAACTATAAATTTTCATCTTCTTTCAATTAGAAGTTACTTATTAATAATTATAAATTTTTTAAACAATTTAAAAAGTGCTGAATTAAATAATGCAACTTTTAATTTGATTAATTAGGCCGTTGCGCCAGAAAAAACACATTATTTTATGATATTTTTGATAAAAAAATTAAACAAATAAAGTTGGTTTAAAAAATCTCAAATTACTTAAAGAATTAATAAACTTTGGTATTTTATCCATTGATGAGTGTTTGTGAAAAAAATTCAGAAAAAGTGATAATTAAGGTCAATATTCCGACAAACTGTAATTAATCTGTTATAACGTGAATAGAAAGTTTGTTCACAACTTCAGAGACGTTTTGAATACATCGCTCTCTAAATCTGAATCAGTCAAAATTTTCAGTGATTTCATTCAGTGATCCATTTCTAGCTAATTCATCAGTCAACTTTGACTGAATTTCCGTCAATTTCACTAAAATTCAGTCAAAATTCACTGATGAATTAGTTTGAAATAGGTCACTGAATGAAATCAGTAAAAATTTTAACTGATTCAGATTTAGAGAACGGTGACACCAAATTTAAGGAAAAATGAAGCTTTTTCATTATAAAAAATTATGAAGGAGATAACGTTTTTAGATTTGATTGAGCCATTCTGCTCTTTTTCACTCTTCAGTGATAGTCATAAACGACTGGTGTACTAAAACAGAAACTATTGTAGCATATATGATAGGAAATAAAGAACATGAAGCGAGACGATAACGAGACTGACATCCATTCTTTCGTGTTTTTCGTCTCATAAGTCCCCGTGATCTCGGTCATAAAAGAATTTCAAACGTTTTACATTGTGTAGGAACAATGGCGATTTGTTGCCGCTTCAGGAAGTACCTCTGTAAGTCTTTACCTTCCTCGCACGCGATAAGGAAGGAAGCCCTCAACTTACCCCTTCCCTCAACGCTTTTCTAGTATATTTTCACCCTGATAAATCTCTTCCTTCAGGTAAATAAATTTTTCCGTTTTCAACTTCAAAAATAACATTTTTATGATTTAGTTTTTTTCACTTCTTTAAAGTGCATGAAGGTACAATTTTATTTTACTTTTAATTTTAAAAAAATGTGTAGGAATCTTGATAGTATCTTGTAGTCATTTTTTTCACACGGATACAAGTTTTTCGATAGATAACTTTTGTGAATGTCTTGCTTCCTCCGCGAATCCTGTTTTCGATTCTGACAATGGAATCCTTTTCCGTTCCCAATGTTATCATTGTTCCTGTTATTCGCAGACCCTTGATAAATTGAAACCCACACACCTCAGAGTGGAATCTATGGTCCAAGAGACACCCAAGTTTGTAACAATCTGTCTTTGCTTTTGACATTCTCTCCAGACAGTTTCACTGTAAACTTGAAATAACTTTTTATTTTCTTAAACTTTAAAAATTTCAAAGAATTTAATCAATTATCCATCGATGTAACCGTTTATTGCTTTTGTAATTAATCAACGCTTTTCTGTTTAAATTGTGCGTTAATTTTGATTAAATTAATATCGGAATTTGCCTAATCTCGTAGTAAATATAGTACAGTAATGAATCTAGCAGAATTTAATATACTTAAACTTTTGTCCTCTTCAAACATTATTCAATAAAAATTCAACTCCAGATATTTAGATTCGCATTTTGCCAAGGGTTGAACGCTGAAACAAGAGAAATGAAAACAGATTAATTCTGCTTGTTATAGTCTTATACGTATATGATATTAATTCTGTTTGCGCGAATTGCTGAACTAGCTCGAAATAATTCAAAGTACATTATACGAATTCTACAGGGGTGAAATATCTCAACAGAATGAACGGCCTGCTTTGGGAAAGGTGTGTAAGAAGGAGCAAGGGGATTTGAGTATACGGAAAATGAGCTTTCGCTCCTGGAGATAATCGAGAGCTTTTTAGAATGCTTGCGTGGCTTTAAGCTGCGAGCTTGAAATCGTAATGCAACCGGCAGCTGATCCGAAAAGCCAGAATATTAGCCAGAACGAACATTTTTCCCGGAATTTCAGCATTACAATGATTTTTATTCTAAATGGCCCTGAAGTGCCTTGCTATCACACGACCAGAAAAAATCCTCTGTGAAAGTATTGCTCTTTTCACATTGGCGTAGAAACCAATCTGATACCTTTTGAGGCTCTGAATAAAACATTATTATTATATTATTCAATTAATTGTTAGGATTACCCACCTCTACCACCAGTCATTTGTTACGAATAGGTTAACTAAATAAATTAAATTTATCTTAATTAATCTATTTCACTCATAATAACATTAATTTTCATGAAAATAATATTGCAACAAAATCCGTAAGGAATTTCCAGTAATTTGGAATTGTTATTTCTACACTTTCTTACTACCTTTAAAGGAATGTGATTTAATGTCATTTCATGCCATTTTTATAGACTAAAAGATTTTGGAAAATTAAAATATATTGGAGAATAAAAAATATTTGGGAAATTGTGGATAATAAAATTAATTGAGAAAATTTTATTGAGTATTTTCGTGTGCATTCTTGATGATTAAAAATTATGGAGACGCCACTGTTCATTTGCGCAAAAATGGGAGTTTGTGTTCTTTGGGCACGAGTGCATAGGTACTTGAATAAAGAGATTCCAAATATCCTCGTTCGCATTAACTGTTTTTCGTGAAAGCTGCTGCTTCCAGGGAATTTAATCTAGTAGCTGCATATCATAACGACGTTTCCTGATAATCATCTCTTAGGAAAATAATCCGCGTGCATATAACCGGGAATGTTGAAATCCGTTAAAATCATATTTCTCGGCTTTTTGCTTCCAGAACCTTTTATTTTAATAACCCTCCAGCAACCGGATTTATACTGCAATTAAATTTTTATACTTTTTGCCATAGAATAATATAAAAATTTTCGTGCGGTAATTAATAAATTCTTCAATGTACAATTACCACGATAATTTATTGAATAATTTAAAATTCAATTCTTCATAATTTTTTAGGGTAATAATTTTTAATATTTCTTTATTTTAGAATAATTTTTTAGGGTAATAATTTTTAATATTTCTTTATTCTAGAATAATTTTTTAGGGTATTAATTTTTAATATTTCTTTATTTTAAAAATCAATGAGAGAATAATTAATTTCGAATACCCCTTATATATGTCCATTTCATTGGGTACAAAAGGCATCAAATCTAGCGCGAATTTCTGAGTCTGTATACTGAAAGTAACCCAAAACTTTAAATTTAATTTCTCTGGTTTCCCTAACTATGCACAGGATTCAAGGATTAGAGTTGGTTCAATTTTAACGACTAAGGGTTTGTTTCTCCTTTATCAAGTTTGCCGTTAGTCGAGTTTGTTAGATTTTCATTTGCAATCCAAATGTTAGATTTTATATTTTAAAAGTTAAACAAAAATAGTAAATTAATCAAGAATTTTCATATTTAAGACAAAATTATTTTGCCATCCATATATTATTTTCATAAATAAAATATGTCGGAAATAATATACGAAACCCATGTCCCTTTAAACATAAAAAAGTCAAGAGGTTTTCCATCTGAATGGTATAACTAAAAAACAATTTTTCAGTTTCGGCCTGCAAATAATTGATAAAATCATGTGCCCAGAAGTGAGAGATAGGAAGGCTGCAGCAAATGCTTTGAAATTTATCGTAGCACGCGTGCACATCGATTTTAAACCTCTGATCCGCATGATTGTTATTAGGTACGTGATAAAAAACAGGCGAGCGCGTCCATATTGAATGGCTATAAAAAAACGACCACTTGTCCACTTCAATAAATTAATATTTTTTATGAGAATTGGCTTTTTTTGCTTTCCTTTTTTAGTTTTTCCCAGTCACTTTGTTTGCTCATCTTCCATTATGTCTATCTTTATCACTCATTCTCTCCTTCACTTTTTCCCTCTTTTCCTCATGTTCCATTTTCCGAGGAAGTAAAGAGATTCTGTATCACACTTTCACAAGGGAAGCGAGTACAGCGGATGGCTAGTCAAAGTACACCATTAAACAAGAATACTCGTATACCTATGTATTTTATGTACGAACATGAGTCACATAATCGTATATGAGAACCCACTTTAGACGATATACAGGATGAATTTCTAATGGAGGTACAACCAGAGTACTTAGATGTCGCTTTGGTCCATACTGGAACAATTTGTTTAATGTATGCGTTGTCGAGAAATAATGGACAAGTAACGCGGAAAATTTCTCAGAAGGGGACTGAATGAAACTTTTTAAATTTCCAAAATCAATCACTACATTGAAATAAATAAATTTTTATCGGGAATAAATAACACTGTGTGACAGCGATCAGGCACTTCTACCAAGACATAGTATACGTTGTAGGCCTTGAAAACCTAAAGAAAATGGTATGGTCGAAATTTCCCATATACCTCAAAAATCTCGTTTTTGGAAGTGACTGTATAATAAACTGTATAATCATTCGTAACTCCGACTTTTTTCAATCGATTTTGAATTTTTTTTGTTTGAAAGGAGAAAAACAGACCTTTTCAAACATGTATTGCATATTTTGTCCAAATAAAAAATTATGATGGTACAGTCGAAAAGATTCTGTATTCTTCCATTTTTTGCAAGTTTCTTCAACTTTGACAACGATTTAATAATATTATTTGATTCCAAGATTTTTTTCTCTTAATAGTTTAAAGTCCGTTCAATTCTGCGTATAACGAGCTATTTTAAATTAAAATCGGTTGAAATTTAACGAATTTTAAAATTTTTCGAATTTTCTGGATGAATTCCCATACAAAACAGAAGTGAAATATCACTCGTTTTTGTGTAGTATGTAGTTCCAATTGTGACAATGTATAATCGTGAAAACACGAAAAAAAGTACAAGAAGAAATATTCCAAAAGTGTTTTACGACATCACCAATTAGATTCAAGATTCATGATGCATGGCAAGGGGTGTAATACAGTAATTTCAGAAATACGAAAAAAATTTCAAAACTAAAAAATGTTTAATTGATCTTTTCCTTTTATACAGTTTATCGTCTGTTTCGCGTTTAAGTGACCAGCAGTAGTCAGAGAGCATGTTAATGGAGCTCTTTCCTTGGAAACGTTTTTCAATAGCTTCCATTTCTTTATGGAAAAGTGTTCACTTTTCCATGGAAAACCGTTCACTTTTCCATGGAAAACCGTTCACTGTGCTCATTACTGAGTTGGTCAAGATTTTAAATTGAAATAGCTCGATGGACGCAGAATTAAACTAAACCAATATTTTCAGGAGAAAATGGAAATGAAATGATGCTAATTTAAAATTAGAAGACGCTAAACATTAACTGCTAATTGCTTATAACAATTTAATGAACAAATACGGAATTAGGGCATTTTTAATTAGATAGATTTAGTTGTTTTAGCAGAATTAGCTATAAATATTTCACCAATAACATTCTGCTGTGATAGTTTGCATTGAAACAACAATCGTGTATTATTTAAACAAATTTAATAAACAAATGCTTTATTTGACCATTTTTAAGTAGATAAGCTTCGTTTTTTCAGCAGAATCAATAACTAGTATGTTGCCAATGTGTCTGGCTGTATTGCTTTACACTTAGGCATCAATTGCTTATTCTTTAAACAAATTTGGTTAAAAAATTAATTATTTGAGCATTTTTCAATACAGAAATTTTGTTTTTTCAGCAGAATCAACTACAAAAATCTCAGAGATAGTCTATTGCTATGATAATTCTCAGTTAAACAGTCATTGTACATTATTTAAACAAATTTTATAAACAAATGCATTTCTTGGCTGGCTTTCAATAAATTAGTTTTGTTTTCTTTAACATACTATAAATATTTCACCAATGGCCTTTTGCTATGATAATGTGCAGTTGGATAATATTGTATATTGTTTAAACAAATTTAATAAACAAAGGTATTGCTTGGCAATTTTTCAGTATATAAGCTTTTTTTCAACAGAATCAATAACTAGTATGTTATCAATGTGCTTAAATAAATAATTTGTAAATAAAGTTGTTTAAACAATAAACAATTGATGTCTGAGTGTAAAGTAAAAGGAAACATATGCACAATTGATGTCTGAGTGTAAAGTAAAAGGCAACATAGGCAACATATGTGACGCGATCCGAGAAAAGGGACCTACTAGGCAAAAGTGAAATTTTACAGGGCGAGCGATTGAAGAAATCTCCGCCGCTCCGCACGCGTTCAAAAACTCGTTTTCAATAATAATTTATATCTTGTGAAATAATACAGATAAAAAATTTCTGATTGTACCCCTAAAAATATCAGTTAAAGAACTTATAGAATCCATCATAATCCGAAAATCGATTTTTTGCCTAGTAGGTCCTTTTTCTCGGATCGCGTCACATATTAGTTACTGATTTTGCTGATAAAACGAAGTTTATCTACTCAAATATGGCCAAATAATGCATTTGTTTATTAAATTTGTTTAAATAATACACGATTGTTATTGCAGTGCAAAATATCACAGCATAAGATCACTGCTAAAGTTATCTCATTAAAAATGCCCTAATTTCGTATTTGTTTATTAAATTGTTTTAAACAATTATGAAATAATGTTTAGAAGATTTCTGATGATTATGATCGGGAGACCTGGGTTCGATTCCCAGCGGAGCGAATGAGGATCTTTTTTCACAGAATAAAAAATTATGAAATAATGTTTAAAGTCTTCTAATTTTAAGTTAACATTAGTTTATTTCCATTTTCTTCTGAAACTATTGTTTTAGTAAATTTAAATGTGACAAATAAAGAAGATATAACTTTTTTCACTAATTTTTTTATAAAAATTTAACCCTAGACAGTCACACTGGGTCAGTATGACCCTGAATTTTTTTTTCTTCTGAAACTGTCTCATCCTACATTTTTAGTTAAGAGAATTAAAGAAATAATAATTTTAAATGGTTTTCGTGAAAAAAAAATTTTTGAAAAACTTGACTTTTTCAAGAATTTTTTTAAACATAAGGCCACTTTAATTGTTATTTTATCTTAATGATAATACAGTCCACAATGTTTAAACTTCCTCCCAGGATTTTTTCTGATTCAATAAAACTGTAGGTTTTTAAACTGCAGCTCATCAAAAATTGACTCGGGTCATAGTGACCCATTGACACTAGAGTTAAATTTTTATTTTATGAAATTAATACTGCTGGCGATCATTTTTAATGAGTTTTTGCCTCGACGTTGACTATTTTCGGTAAAACAAAAATTTGTTTGACTAAATGGCAGTCTTGAAAAGTCAAAAATTTTTTTTCCATTTTTTTATTAAATAAAACATTTTTGAGAAAATTTTTCAAAGATTACCTCCATTGTAACGATGCGAAATTTAATACACTTTAATTTTTTAAAAAACGTCCAAATCAGATCAGTAGTTTAGTCTGAAAATTTATTTGTCCACAAACGCTTCTTTTGCGCTATTGTGCGCCATATTGGATCCGCCAATTTCAATTTTGAAAATTTGACACCATATTACGATTTAGCAACCCCAAAGACATATAGACTACCACTTTTACCAAGTTAAAAAAAAAGTTTCGAATTTTGAAGAAAACCGGCTTTTTACGGGTGTTTTTTTTAGGTTAGGGATGAAACACGAGCCAATCTGACATTTCTCACTTCGGATTCGGATAAGGATACATTGCTCTCTGCCGGACAGACCACTATTTTTGTGGAGCTTTGCTATTGTTAAATAAACAATGATAACTTAAACACGTTTTTTCTAGAATATGCTTCAATTCCTCTTCTAAAATTCGTTGCAATAGCAATAACAATAGGGTCCCTTTTGTTGATTTTATAATTCGAGATAAAGATTGATTAATTTTGAGTTAGACTGTACGGGGAGAACATCCTTAATGCAATTTCCATTTTATGTAAGAAAATGGTCTGTCCGAATATGGCAAGCTGTCCAAGTATACTCGACAAAGAACAATAGATTAAAGCAGATGGTATCATCTTCGAGGAAATCAATTTCAGCTCCGACCTCAGAAAGTCCGAAGCATTATCTAAGGGAGAACTTTGTGCATGGATATACACACACAAATATTCCTACAGGTAGAAATGGAGAAAGCAAAGGCAGCAAAAGCGAGTCGACTCCTCTGGACGAATGAGCGGATGAGTTGAGGCAGCGACACGGCGTCATTATTTCGTTAATTAAATGAACTTTGGTATCTGCCGCGAGCGACTGCAATTAAATGGGCCCTTTGAGAGGTAACTTCACCACCTTGACTTTAACGACAGTCCTACCTTTTCCCTCCACCCCGGCACTTCACTATTTAGATTATCCTGGCCGCACAGTGAGTATTTCCACATCCCTTCACCCCTTTAACCCCTTTCTCCTCCAGAGTTTCTCAGCCCCTCGCCGCCGACTTTGCAACGAAATAATTAAATGTAGATGTCCCAACGGTAAACCAGCATCCGCTTTTCACTAATCTCCTAGTTTTCAATAAAGCTGAGCTTCGATCGTATCATCTCACTGTGAATAAGCCATGTTTTACTGTATGTGTAAATAAAGCAGATACGAAAGAATTGATAACTAGATCCAATTGTCAAATGTAGTTAAACATTAGGGTGGTCCAAGATAACTTTATTTTGATAGAAAAACGCAATAGGCCTTTTTTTCCTGATAGTAGCAATTCGAATGGGCGTAAAATGTGAAAAATCCCGAATTTTCGTACAACTTTTTGCATAAATACACTGGAAAGCATGTAAATAATCCAATTTAAAAATTATTTATAAAAATTAAGGTAGCGAAAATGGTGAAAAGGAAAGCAGAAACCGATGCAGAAAATGAGGGGGAAAAATCCGGCATGAAGAAGGGAAAATCGAAATAAAAAAATACTATTTACGGGTTTGACAGATTGCGAGTTGACGTGCTTCCAATAGTGAAAATTACAGAAAAAGATATTCCTGGGGCAGAATTTCTATGCAAAACTGTGGAAGAGGACAAAATAGTACAATTGAAAAGATAGTTAAAATGTATAGAATGCAGATAACCAAAGGAAAAAAATAGACTTAGTGGAAAGGTAGGTTATTCAACAAAAAGCTTTACAATTAAGGTATCATGCAACTATTATGTAAAACCAATAAAGATTGCTTTCAGTTTTATGTTGATATTCTGTTATTTATAAATTAATAAAACATTTTAGAGAAATTAAAAGAAAAAGAAATTAAATTAAAATTAAATTTTATCATGCAAATAATGCACACATGCCTATAACTGAAATTCAACCAACCTTTTTCATAATATTAATTACAATATTTTTGTACCTGTAATACTGCAATATATACTTAAAAAGGAGAAAATAGTATATTATGCAACATGTGCGTAAAATGCGGTTTTACACACGCGATCACCACAAGTGGGTAAAACCGTACGCACGAGATGCATACGATATTTTTTGACACAATGTGCGTAAAATGCGTTTTTAATACACTCATATTAGTGAGTGTGTCATAAGCCGTTTTACGCACTAATATGGTGTAAAAACTCATTTTACGCACACTATGTCAAAAAAGTATTTTACGCACCCTGTGTCGAAAAATATCGTATGCAACTCGTGTGTACGGTTTTACCCACTTGTGGTGATCGCGTGTGTGAAACCGCATTTTACGCACATGTTGCATAATATACTATTATACCACTCTAACCTCAAAATCTCAACTTTGACATGATTTTTCGGCTCTCGTGGTATAAAATACTGTTCGATACGATACACCCATACTGTTCGATATGATACACCCATATTAGTGGGTGTGTCATAAACCGTTTTACTCTCTATGCGTTTTTCGCCCATGCGCATTGCTACTTTTCAGAAAAAGAGGTCTATCTCCTCATTTTGTGTGGTATCCGAAAAAAGAAATTGCGCAGTTTTTATTTTGATTTTTTCAATATTAACCCATGCCCCTGGGCCTTTGAAATTACCATGGGATTTTGTATAAGGAAAGCTCATTTTTCGAATAAATGGCAAAAATAACTACTTGTTATTAACTTTTTGCAAATAAAAGTTTAATCACTTCTAAAGTAATATTCAGCGAACAATTTTGACCCTCACCCCCAACCTCTTTCTATTGTGCCCGGAAAATGCCCCAAAAAATTGAATATAGCAGTTTTATGTAAAATTCATCCTAAAATTTCTCTATAAGTTAGTATTTTCAGGGTTTAATTACACAGAAAGTGAATATTGAGAATAAAATTTTTTGTTTAAGACATTTCTCAATTTTTTAAACAATTTTCACTTGTTTAAATTCTTTTCGCAACAAATTATGGAAATTTAGTATTTTCTGTACGGAATTACTTTTAGGAGTAATATTTTTTACTTAAGACATTTTTAAATTATTTAAACAATTTTCATTTGTTTAAATTTTCTTGTGCAAAAAACCATAAAACGTTAGTATTTTCTGGAATTAATGGCACTCTTAATGAGTGTTAGGGGTAATATTTTTTTGTTTCAGACATTTTGCAATTGTTTAAAGAATAATCATTTGTTTAAACAATTTTTTTCAGTAAATTATGGATAGTTCTTTTTTTTGGACTTTATATAGAAGAACTTGCCTGAAACAAAAATTTGTATCCTTCTTCTTAACACAATTTAATTAATACAAATGTTTTTCTTAACACAATTGCTTCGTTAAGTCCAGAAGACAAAAATATAGACTATAACTTATAGTCTATAACTAACTAATATAGTCTGTAACTTACTGAAAAAAATGTTCAAACAAATAATTATTGTTTAAACAATTGGAATATAAGTTTTGAAAGAAGAAAATACCTAATAATAAGCGCCATTGTGTTAAAAAAAATTAGATTATTACTCCTAACACTCATTAAGTGCGTCACTTAAATACCTAATAATAAGCGCCATTGTATTAGAAAAAATTAAATTATTACTCCTAACACTCATTAAGTGCGTCACTAATTTCAGAAAATACTAAATTTTTATGATTTTTTGCGAAACAAAATTTTTTAAAATGAAAATTGTTTAAACAATTGGAAAATGTCTTAAACAAAAAGTTTAACTCCCAATACTCATTTAATGTGTCATTTATTCCAAAAAATACTATCTTTTCATGATTTTTTGCAAAAAAAATTAAATAAATGGAAATTGTATAAACAATTGAAAATGCCTTAAACAAAAAATATTATTCTCAATATTTACTTGCTGTTCCATTAATCCTAGAAAAAACTAACTTATGATTTATAGGTAAAATACATTTTTTAAATGAACAAAAATTATTTAAACAATTTAAAATTAGTTAGGAAATACTTGAAATTTCGTCTCTTATCAAATAAAAATAATTCATTTTTAAAAAATTTCAAAATTCGCATTTTTAACATGAATTTACAAAAAACTGCTTTATTCCATTTTTTCCGGGCACAATATAAAGGAGTTGGAGGTGTCAAAATTAAAGTTTATTTGATGGAAATTATTCGTTGATCATTCCCTAAGAAGTAACTAAACTTACTTTTCAAAAAGTTAATAAAAAGTAGTTATTTTTACCATTTTTGCAAAAAATGAGCTTTCCCGGTATGCAAAATCCCATGTTAATTTCAAAGGCCCAGGAGCACCGGTTAATATTGGAAAAAAATAATAATAAGAAATACGTAATTTCTTTTTTCGGAAACCACACAAAATGGAGGATCGTGTGACTCTATCATCAAAAAAAATTTTGTAATGCATTTTTGGACCAGCCTAAAAATTCTGTTCTTTTGATGAATTTTTTCTATAAAAAATTCATCAAAAGAACAGAATTTTTAGGCTCGTCTTTTAGAATGGTATGCTTTTGAGCTGAAAAGGATTAACTTAGAGTCTGTTAATTTTTTGATAAGAATCTATTTTTGGTATACGAATTGAATCATTTAGTCGAAATAACGTTGTAATTCGCTTGGTTACCATCTCTATAATTTTAACATTGTAATTCGCTTGGTTACCATCTCTATAATGCTAAATAAATTAATTAACTAATTTATTTACGAGTCTGTCGGTTAACGAAAAGGGACAGCCAGCTTCTCTAAGTTTATTTTCAAACCAAAGCTTTCGAGTACCAGTACCAAACGAAGAACTAACAACTACCATAGTTAATTCAGCATAGAATGCAGAATCGATATTGCAAAATACTCGGAAATATAATAAACTTATTTATAATTTAATTAGAAAGTTTTAACATAATTCTCTTACTACAATCTGGGTTCTGACAAATTGACAAGCCAATTTAAACTTCGAATTAACCAACGAAAATTAATTTAAACTACTACGCCAGGTTTGATATTGTTTTTATTTTTTACTTTTTACCTCGGAACAACGAAGGAAAAAGATAAAATATAAAACAAGCCATGAAAAAATGTGAAAAAATATGAAGGGTAGAATGGCAAAATGAATCAAGTGCCAATTTTTCAAAAACGAAGTCAAAATCTGATAAAATGTACAAATCCTAACAAAATTATTTTTCAAAAATCTGGTTTTTACAACAAAAGAATTTTGAGGTTTTTATTTTGTAAATAAACCTTTATTTGCTTGTGTTCACCTATAAAACATGTAGAAAGTATGTAGAAAGATATGTAGAAAATTTTTTTCTTAAATTCAAAATTCGATTTTTAATCATCCATGAAGACTTTTTCTTCCACTTGCTTAGAACTGGATGACTTTTTCCGACCAAACTTTTTTTGCTTCGATTCAGCATTAAAATACCTCGAAAGTTTTTCATCGCTTTTTTTTTTATTTGAAAACTCGATTTATGGGGAAGAACGTTTTCTGTTCTTTCCTCAAAAGTTTCGAAAATATCCTTTCAGTCCTTTTGCCATTCTATCCTTCATATGATATTTGCGGGTGTTATTTGGAATTTCAGTAAGTTGAAATTGTATTCCATGGAAATATTAAAATAATGCGAGAGCTAATAATTGAGAAAGGTAACTAAAATATAACAGGAAGTTGAAAACAAATTTCCAAGCGGAATTTGTAGCAACCAACTTCGAGCTTTCCTAATTATTAACCTCTAACATAGCAGTTTGCATGGGAAACTTTCTCACGCAACTGTACACGTATGAACGTATACAGGTATATCTACATCATGCTCTGTGGAGCAGTCGCTTATGGTAGTCTGCATCAACAGTGATGAACCGTAAAGTTCCCCTTCGACCTTGTGCTCCTATCTATCGCTGCTCATACTTGTGTATATGTATATATGTGTAAATGTGTATGTATATCTGTATGTGTACATATATATGTATTTGTAAATAATATTTGTGTGTATATATACGAATTTATCCATACGTATACATTCCAATGGGGGCGTGAAGTTTGAAGTGCACGCAAGCACGTCAGACTCAACTTGAAATTGAGTTGTCATCCACTCTCCAAGTTATAGTTATAGTACCTTTATAATATATCCGAGACTGTTATGCACAAACTGCTAGGGTCCAAACAAGATAGGTTGACTAATGGATACCCCAATTTCGATACTTCATCTGTAATAAAATGTAACAAAATATATTTTTATTCTTTCGAAAATACGTTTTATTTACACTCAAAATATGTTTTCATGTTTCGAAAATACATTTCATTTATACTTGTCAAAATCAAGTTCAAGAAACGACTCCAATATTCGTGAATTTTTATGAAATTATAAATAAATTCTAATAAGCAGTGCCTGATTGGATTTCTGGTTATTCCGTCCAAAGATTTTTCTGCGTGTAGAGCAATGAATACATTTTTAATTACTCGTTCTTCTAGAAGTGGATAAAGGAATTAATTTTCAGAGTAATTTAAATTTGTATTCTGTGCATAAATTCAATGAAGTAAGTAATAAGAAAGAAGGACAGCAATTTTTTTAATAACTTTGATCCAGACTGTAAATATTTATATAAATATTTTAGTTCAAAAAGATCTTCATTTTCTTAGAGGACATCTTTTCTTCGTGATTTTTCCTCTCGTTCTGGCTTCTTTTTTTTTAACCTTTCTCACGAAAAGACACTCCAAGCGGAAAATGGTTAGAACCTAGTTTTAACTCAGGCGTAATTTTCTTTTGATATGAAACTCAATATTTCCTTCTGACGTTATATAACCTTCTCTTTCTTTGTCCATTTAAGATTCGTCCTGAACTCGGAAAGTATTGAATTCCTCAGCAAGTACAGTTTATATAATGAAATAAAAGAGCGTCACTAAACGTTTCCTGTTATTTATTAGCTTTATATATATATATAGGGCATTATTTCTCAAGTGTACCCAACCCAAAAACTGAAGTTCTCCGATTAAGCTCAAATTTACAAAAAGTTTAGTCCTGTTGGATGGCACTGCAAAAAAAAAGATTGATCAGTTTGATCTTTTTTTTTTAACTAAAAAGAAGCTTGAGATTTTTACTTTCAGATCCTTGAATAGCAAAATGTCGTTTTTTGTTATTTTTGAAAAATTTAATTTTAAGTAACCTGGTAAATTCAAAAAATTTTTCCTATGCTCGAAAAAAAATCGGAAAATTTTGTGCAGGTACAGTTTTTGATAAACAATATTGTCAAAACGGAAATTATAAAAGAAATTTTTTTGTTGATTTTAGATTTTTTTGAAAATTTTCAAAAATGAAATTTTTTGAATTTGGTTAATTGCACATTTTTAATGTGCAATTCATATTTAATGTACATAATATAATAAGTATAAATATTATTTGTACATTAAAAATGCGCAATTAACCAAATTTAAAAAAATTCATTTTTAAAAATTTTCAAAAAATTCTAAAAATCAAAAAAATTTTTTTTGAATTCCGGTTTTTACAATATTGTTTGTTATCAAAAACTGTACAAGCAAAAAATTTTCGGAATTTTTTTCGTGCATAGGAAAATTTTTTTAAATTTACCAGGTTACTTAAAATTCAATTTTTCGAAAACAACAAAAAATGACATTTTGCTATTCAAGGATCTTAAAGTAAACATCTCAGGCTTTATTTTTAGTTTAAAAAAAAAAGAAAAAAAGGTCAAACTTCACAAAAAAATTAAAAATATTTTTGATTTTGAAAAATGATGGCTAAATTTTGAATTTTTCAAAATCTTTTGTTTCCTTTGAAAGATTGGGAAAAAATCTATCGAAAACGTTGGGGTCAAAAATTTTGATATGCCATACATAAAACTATGTTTATATCCGAAATAGAGGCTCTTTGCGCAAAGTACAAAAATTTCACCCCTTCTACCTCGGCGATTTTTTGATCAAACTAATAAAACTGATCAATTTTTTTTTAAGTGCCATCCAAAAGGCCTAAGCTTTTTGTAAATTTGAGCCCGATCAGAGAACTTCATTTTTTGAGTTGGACACACTTGAGAAATAATGCCCCATATATATTTTTTTAATTGATCCTGCAGTCCAGTAAACGTTTTTTTGTAACAAGGAGACTCCAGGCAAACATTCCCCGCAAAGAAAAAGAGAAAATTTTTATCCATCGGGAAATCCCTGATTTATTTCGTGTACCAGTTTTTCCAAAATGTGGAAATTTGGCATTTTTACAACCGGTGTTGCTTATTTCTATGTTAACTGATTTTTTAAATTAAACCCGCTCTTCGGTAAACGTTTTTTTGTAACAAGAAGACTCTTATCAAACATCCGGAGTTAAGAAAAATGGAAATTTTTAATTATCGGAAAAGCCCTGATTCATTTCATGTTGCAAAGTTTCCAGTTTTTCCAAAAAGCGTTCTTATTTCTTTTAAGTTAACTGATATTTTTAACTGATTCTGCGCACGGTTTATGGGAGGGGATGGTTGATTAGTTTGCTGCATTTTTACTGTGAAGAAATTTTGTTCCGTTTTTACTCGGAAGATTTGTTGGTTTCCTTTTTACTCTGAAAAATTTATGTTCCAATTTTACTCACAAAGTTTTTTGTCCCGTTTTTACTTTCAGCCGCTCATATATACCCTAAATTTCAATGGTGGGAAATTGCAGAATTAATAGCAAGCACGAAATTATTATTTTTTAACATTGTTAGAAATTTCTCTCTTCAAGGATTCTCACTCCGTACAGTCAAACTCAAAATGAATCAATCTTTATCTTAAATTATAAAATCAACATGAAAAAGCCTTTTGTTAATTCCAATCAATTTTAGAAGAGAAACTGAAGCGCTTAAAATAAAAAAGAAACAGATGAATTATAATTGATTATTTGAAAATATTTATTTGAATATTTGTATCTTTTCCTTCGTTTTAGACAAAAGTCATAATTTTCATTCAATTTCAATTTTTAACAGCTCAGTTTGTTCCTTAAAATATACTTTTCAATTCTATTTGGTACATTTTGATAAAAATTTGTAATTTGACATATTGTTTAATTTGCAAAATCATTAACTGTATAATTTCTAAATGAAATAATTTTAATAAAAACGTATCAAATAGAACTTGTAAAGGATCTTTTAAGGAAAAAACTCAAATATCCAAGTAAATGTTTTTAAGTAAACAATTATTGCCCGAACTATGTTTTTTTAAAAATACCTTACACTATCTTTTTCAAAATTCGATACAAATAATTTTGAGTTTATTCTCCTTGATGTTCTGCATAAACATAAAGATTGGAATGATTTTGTGCTTGTTTGTACGGGGAGTATATCCTTAATCCTTATGGTTGAAGTACCAACGAAAAACTTGTTTATTTTTCTAGACAAATTCCGCAAAATAATTTGCCTTTTATTAATGATTTACTTGTTTGGAGTGTTTTGATATTAATTGAAGTTTTTGCATGATTAATTTAAATAGAACAGCAGAAATAAAAGTGTCTTTGCTTTTTATGTTTTAGAGGCACGAATTTTGGAACTTCATTCTCCCGATGGAGTACATGAGTGTTGGCTGAGAGCGTCTGACAATACGGAGGCGAATGTCTGGTTCAACGCTCTACATTCGGCACTGGCAGCACTTACCTTGAAAGCCCTAAGACTGGCTTCAGCACTTCCGGATCCTCCGCAACTTCAGCACATCGGTTGGCTCGCCAGGAGGCACTGTCTTCAGGTAGGTGGAATCTTGGAAAGGGAAGTTCGAATTTACAGAAACTGAGGGAATTGTAGTCACGACTCTGCTATTCCTTCTGGGACTACTATGCATGGTGAAGCACCACAACTCACTAGCAATTAAGATCCTGACGCGGCATCCGCTTGAACACGCTTGCAAGCACTTCATTTTCAATTAATTCGAAAACAGTTCTAATTGCAACAATAAGCAGTTTCACTTCGAATCTTTCCAGTCCTCCACAACAGCAAATTATACCAAAGCATGTGAAACATTTAGATTGGAAAGAGGAATTTTTTTTTTAATACGTAGGTACTGAATCTAAAAAGAAATTTACTGCAGGATTTCCACAATACATCTTTATACTGAAGTTTTAAAATCACTTCTTTTTTATTATTGACTAAATCATTTCGCGCGCTACGCGCGCTAATTATCTCCTCTCTGCATAGTCTTTTAATTCTGAAATTTAAGGGTTTTTGATACATAATTCATGACAATGATGTCACGAATTATCGACCGATTTTTATTTATATTCTGCGGATTTATTAAGAGAGAAATGCAAATATAATGCTGAAATTTGAGGAAATAATAACGGATATATCAAGGAATCGATTTCTGGTGCGTTTCAGTTTTTATTTCTAAAAAATTTTTTTTTCGAAATAAAAACTGAAACGCACCAGTCGTCGATGCCTAAATATATTCTTTATTATTTCCAAAAATTTCAGAATTATCTTTGCATTTCTCTCTTAATAAACCCGCTGAATGTAAATAAAAAATCGGTCAGTAATTCGTGACGTCATTGTGTATCATATACTCTTAATAATCATAAATCTTTAAAATTAAAAAAAAAGTGAAATAAAATTACAATCTTTAAAATTTGAATATGAGTGAACTATAAAGCAATGGCACTATTCAAAAGCGATATTTACAATTTACAATTTCGAAATAATTAAACATTTTTAAACTGGAAAACATTGAAAATTTAATACTCGATTATGTTCCTTAATTCGTAATTCCAAGTTTTCAGAATTCAAGATCAAGTTCTATTCAAATCTATTCAAATTCAAGAATTTGAATATGAACATGACTTTTAAGGATGTCAAACTCCGTACAGTCAAACTCAAAATTAATCAATCTTTATCTTGTATTATAAAATCAACAAAAAGAGCTTTTTATTAATTCCAAGGAATTTTAAAATAGAATCTGAAACGTTTTACATAAACAAAATATTTTGAGTTGTAATTGTTTATTTAAAAGTAGTTATTAAAATATTTGTGTTTTTTTCTTCGTCTTAGACAAAAATAGTAATTTTCATTCAATTTCAATTCTCAACGGCTCACTTTGTTCCTTAAAAGATCGTTTACAGTTCTATTTGGTACGTTTTTATTAAAACTTGTAATTGGACCTACACTGTTAAAAATGTTCGTAAATTTCCGGAACTTTTAGGTTACGAAAGTAACAGAAATTTTTATAAAATTTAAGATACTATTCAGAAAACGTTTCTGAAAATACTAAATTTTAACTGTAACTGAATTTTCATGAATTTGTCTTAAATTTCAGATAATGTAACTGAATTTTCCTAAATTTTTTTTTTATTTATCAAATTGTAACTGAAAATCAAACTGTAACTGAAATTTCGGAAACGATAACTGCATAAAGCTTCAGCCTGTCTCTGAAAATTTTCTTGAAAATTTCTAACAGTGTATTGTATAATTTGCAAGATCATTAACTGAGTAATTTCTAAATAAAATAATTTTAATAAAAACTTACAAAATAGTACTGTAAAGGATCTTTTAAGGAACAAAATGAGCTATTAGGAATTGAAATTGCATGAAAATTACGACTTTTCTCTAAGACGAAAGGAAACGCACAAATATCCAAATAACTATTTTTAAGTAAATAATATGACCTAAACAATTTTTTTCTAAATTATTCTGAGGTTTCATTTTTAAAATTCGTTAAAAATAACTTTAGGTTAATTATTCTTGATATTATAAATCAACACAAAGATTTAAATAATTTTGTAATTGACTGTACGGGGAGAACGTCGGTAAATACTGTTTTCTCAAAATGGAAGCTCTTAAAGTCGAACTGATGTATTTTTATGTCTGGAAGATCTTCAATTTAGTTTCTTGTCAAATTCGACTTCTCTTAATTTTCTCTCCTCTGAACTATTTTCGAAACTAATTTTCTTAAATTATATTATTTACATATAGATTTTTCTTAAAATTACAACTTTCAATTAATTTAATATACATTAAAATTACGAAACATAATCATCCGCTTTACATTTCAAATCATTTAATTTTCCAATTAGTCTTGTATTTGTTGACATTTGAAAACAAAAACGCATCTATGACTTGAACTTGGTCTAAGTTTCAAATTTAAAAAACCCAACCAGCATTGCAGAAAAGCGACAACAATGAAATATCGAAATTAGGAGTTTTTTGGGCCATTAATTTTTTTAGGAATGATTCGAATCATTTAATTTCCCGATTAGTCTTATATTTTTTGACATTTGAAAACAAAAACGGATCTATGAGTTGAACTTGGTCTAAGTTTCAAATTTAGAAAACCCAACCAGCATTGCAGAAAAGCGACAACAATGAAATATCGAAATTGCGAATTTTTTGGGCCATCAATTTTTTAGGAAGGATACAATTTTTTTCAAGAGAAGCTAAGTCTTACTGCGAATTTATTGAAAAAGAGATTCGTTAACGACCTTGGAGTTAAGCGTAACAAATTGCCTAAGAATAATTAACAGCTGCTAATGTTCTGAGGGTTGAACCCGATCATTAAGTTTGGAGCTAATTATCCAGAAAGATTGCTATTTCGCTTCGACTCTTTATTTTGAAGGGAAACAATATATGTCCTTTATAAAATAATTTCATATATGAATTATACTTTAAACAAAAACGCAATAACAAAAATCTATTTTGAAATCGATAGCTTAGAATTTTTTCCAGTTTTGAAAATCTAACCGTTGACAATTTAATGAGATTATGCAAGTGGGTTTATCAGCATCCGATCAGATTTGAAATATTCATCAAAGAGATTGTTTGCAAGCCGAATGGTCGAAGTAGACAAATAATAATTATTTGCGCGTTAAATAATCATCATCGCAAACAATCCATATTTATGTTTGTGTAATCGGTATAACTATGTCAGCAAATACTGATTACACATTTGCTCTGTTCTGTACACGTATATCCGAAAGTGTTATCCATTTTCCAATTGAATATTTCGTACTTTGTCGCCGATCGTCTTATCGCTGCTGAGCGTGTGGTGTGTAGGTACGTTTACTAGCTGTCAAATGCAGAGATTGTGCTTGGGTTGAATGTATATGTGGAGCGCAGAAATCGATAACTATTATATGTCGAACCAATCGATATGTTCGCACTGATAAAGGGACAGAATGGGAAGTGGGAACTGAGGGGAAGTCTAAGTACAGACACATAATTGATTGGCATTAGCGCACCTGATTGCCAGTTCTGAGCCGAACCTTGCCCGCGGGGTACTTAAATACCCCACAGCCATGATGCTCCCTCGACCTGATTTACATTCGACCCGAAATTCTCCCACCATAATCGAGTCAAGCTGTGATATCTCACAGCAGAGCATTAACGTTTATAAACTTCATTCATGTACCATGTCTAATTTTGAATATATTCTCTATATAAAATTTAATCAGGGCCTGAGAAAAAGGCCTTACTGTACATTGTTTACGAAATAATGTTTTTTTTATAAAACACTTTTCTTCTGCTTGAAAAAATGCCCTTTCAACAGTTTTTCTCCATAAAATTAGAGTTGACCTATCTGCATTCTTTACTTCACTTTTGAGCTTTAAATGCAACATTCACATTTATTTATAAATAGATGGTTTTCAGTGCACATTTTTCAAATGTTAAAGTCTTTTAAACGTGCATTTGCTTACCCATCTACTTAAAAGCTCTGTAAAGCCCAGAAAGACGATTAAAATAAATTAATAAAAATATGGTGTGTAGTGGAAAAAACTGGATTTGGTCAGACAGTATATGAGTAAGATTGAGGCTTATAAATAAAGGAGATTTAGGGTCTGAGGCACAAAAAATAATCCTATAAATATCTAATAATGTATGAAATTATAATAATTCTTTTATCTGGCCCTAATGATAATCACAATCATAACTATTATCTTTTGTCTGGAATCAAATTAATTTATTCAAATCAATATAAAGTGGGAACTGGAAAAATATTTTAAACGAAATATCATTATATGGGTGATGTCCAAAAAGCTGACCATATTAGACCACGAAATTTCCGAAAAAATAAATATTCCATGCTGTCTAAAATATTTTTTTTAAACACGTCCAACCCAAGAAAGTATGAGAAAACGAAATAAAGAGATCAAGGAATATATTTGTTCGTCACTGCAGTAATAAAATTCGCAATGTATCACATTCGTTCTTGGCAGATTAAATATTTAAAGAGTCTTTTAAAAATATTCAAAGAACATGTAAAAATTATTAAAAATATGGAAAATACCTGCAATTGCTCGATTTATTTGATATTGACTTCACAGCTTCAAGATATTCTCTCTTTTAATAAAATTTTGTATTAATAATTCAATAAATATGACATTTTGTAAAACATTGTGCAAAAATAGTAGTTATTATAGACTGCTGTTTGGAAAGACTGATGAGAAATCGATGTTCAACTGTATGAAAATTTAGTTAGCTAAGAATTAACAAATCTACGTCGTATTTTAAATAGTTTGAATCACGATCTTCGAGTTTCATTTTAAAATAGCAAAACCGTAAAACTTGACACAAAACTTGGGGACGGACTTTAAAGCGATTTTTCGTATCTTTAAATGTAAAATATTCAACTTATCACTCCATAATCATCTTTTACAACTCATTTCAAGCGGTTTTCATAATTAAACAAAATTCCATATTTCATATTTCTTTCATATTAAAAAAAATATTTTTGATATTATTCAGCAATTTCCTATTTTAAATTTGTAGTTTGGGACATAGCGTAACCAAACATTTTTCAAACATTTTTAATTTATAATTTTTAAACGACGTCGTCTAAAATTTTAAAACTTTCCTAAATTGTGTCCTGATGTAAGTACTTTGTTCAGATAAATATGACGTTCCGCGAGGAAAGGGACCTTAGGGTTAAAAAATCGATTTTAATTTTTTTGATGCTATCAATCATTTTTGAATCGCTTTTTCATATTAAAAAGGAATTAAATTTCTATCTGCAAAATTGGAATTGTTATTAAGCTGCAAAGTGAAGCGTGAATCGTCTGTTTCGACGCTTGCCAATGATCAGACCGTCTCTTCAGTCGCTTCCACTGAAAAATTTGCCTGCTAACCCTAAAGTCCCTTTGCTTGAGGAACGTTACAAATTTAAAGAAAATTAATTAATCACAGGAAATGTGAAAAATGATAGGGACGTAAAATGTTCAGTTTTTTGGCAATCATCCATATATGAATTATATGAAATGAAATGAAAATATATGAATCCATAATGAAATTGAAATTTTTTAATTCAATGATAACGTAGTGCATTTGAAGCTCACAATTTGTGTACTATCTGTCTCTCGCAGTAGTATGAACCGTGTTTAGTCAGACACAGTAGAACAATATTTATTGCAAAGTTTATTTTCACTAGTGTAATTCGTTTTAAAAATACATTTTATTCTTAAAAGATTTATAAAGCTCGCAAAGCTGATTAAAATTGAAAATAGCATTTGCAGTGGAAAAAACTTGGTTTTGTCAGGCACTTTGTGAGTAAGAGTGAGGCTCTAGTTTGGTCCAAAATAACTTTATTTTTATAGAGGAACGCGATCTCCCCCCCCCCCCCCACTTTGTGTGATTTCCGAAAAAAGAAATTGCGTATTTTTTATTTTTATTGTTTTCAATATTAACCCTTGCCCCTGGTTGGTAAAAATTTTTGCCATTTTTTCGAAAAGTGAACTTTCCTTATGCAAAATCCCATGTTAATTTCAAACATAGAATTTTGCATAAGGAAAGCTCATTTTTCGAAAAAATGGCAAAAATAACTACTGGTTTATTAACTTTTTGTAAATTAAAGTTTAGTCACTTCTTAAGGAATGTTTAGCGAATAATTTCCAACAAATAGCTTTTAATTCCCCCCCCCCAATCTCTTTATAATGTGCCCGGAAAATGCCCCAAAAAATCGAAAATAGCAGTTTTATGTAAAATTCATACTAAAATTGCGAATTTTGAGAATTTTTTAAACATGAATTAATTTTAAACGATAACTGACAACATTTCAAGTATTTTCTAACTCATTTTAAATTGTTTAAACAAATTCTGTTTCTTTGAAAAATCGTATTTTCCCTATAAGTTATGGTGAGTTAATATTTTCAGGGGTTAATGACACAGCAAGTAAATGTTGAAAATAATATTTTTTCTTTAAGACATTTTTCAATTGTTTAAACAATTTACACTTGTTTAAATTCTTTTCATGAAAAATCATGAAAATTTAGTATTTTCTGTAATGACACACTGAACGAGTGTTGGAAGTGATATTTTTTACTCAAGACATTGTTCAATTGTTTAAACAATTTTATTTGTTTAAATTTTTTGCGCAAAAATTCATTAAATGTTAGTATTTTCTGAAATTAATGATACACTTAATGAGTGTTAGGAGTAATATTTTTTGTTTCAGACATTTTACAATTGTTTAAACAATAATCATTTGTTTAAACAATTTTTTTCAGTAAATTATGGACAGTTTTTTTTCTTGTGTGGACTTTATGTAAAAGAAACTGCCTTAAACAATCATTACCCTTCTTCTTAACAAAATTTAACTGCCACATTAAGTCCAGAAGAAAAAAAACTGTCTATGACTTACTGCGAAAAATTTTTTAAACAAATAATTATTGTTTAAACAATTTGAGTATAAGTTTTAAAAGAAGAAAACATCTAATAATAAGCGACATTGTGTAAGGGATTAGAAAAAACTATATTATAACTCCTAACACTCATTAAGAGTGTCACTAATTTAAAAAAATACTGACTTCATGATTTTTTGCGGAAAAAAATGTTTTCAATGAAAATTTTTTAAGCAATTGAAAAATGTTTTAAACAAAAAATATAACTCCCAATATAAATAAAGTCAATGTCATTTATTCTATAAAATATTATCTTTTTATGACTTTTTGCGAAAAGAAAATTAAACAAATGATTATTTGCGAAAAAAATTAAATAAAATAACTTTTCATGATTTTTTGCAAAAAAATTTTTTGATGAAAATCGTTTAAACAGTTGGAAAATGTCTTAAACAAAAAATATAACTCCCAATATAAATAAAGTCAATATGTCATTTTTTTCAAAAAATAATAACTTTTTATGACTTTTTGCTAAAAGAAAATTAAACAAATGGAAATTTTTTAAACAATTGAAAATGTCTTAAACAAAAAATATTATTCTCAACATTCACTTGCTGTGTCATTATTCCCTGAAAATATTAACTTATGATTTATAGGGGAAATACAATTTTGTTAAAAAAAAACAATTGTTTAAACAATTTAAACTTTATTAGAAAATACTTGAAGTTTTGTCACTTATCAAATACAGATAATTTATGTTGAAAAAATCAAAAAATTCGCATTTTTAGCATGAATTTTACATAAAACTGCTATATTTCATTTTTTGGAGCATTTCCCGGGTACAATATAATGGGGTTGGGGGGGGGGGGTTAAAATTAAAGGTTATTTGTGGGAAATTCTTCGTTGAACATTTCCTCAGAAGTGACTAAACTTTAATTTGCAAAAAGTTAATAAAAAGTGGTTATTTTTGCCATTTTTTCGAAAAATGAGCTTTCCTTATGCAAAATCTCTCATATTAATTTCAATGTCTCAGAGGCACGGATTAATATTCAAAAGAATAAAAATAAAAAATATGCAATTTCTTTTTTCGGAAACCACAAAAAATTAGGGGATCGTGCTCCTCTATCATCAAAAAAATTTTTGTAATGCATTTTTAGACCACCCTTACTGAGGCACATGAATGGATGTTTGAAACTAATTTAATTTCATTTCATTTCTGTAATGCTTATTAAAAACAAATTTTACTTTTCAGAGCTTTTTATACTATTTAAAAGAAGCTATTACATTTAAAAATGTAATGTGCATTGAAAAGAACTTGATGTGGTCATACAGGGTATTAAAACATCAGCTAGGCATTGAAACTTAGAAATCCACTTTTACATAAGAAGTAAATTAATCATACTATAATAATAACACGAAGAATAATCATATTAATATTTTCTTTGTGCGACTCAAAATAACATATTCAATTCCATTTAAACAAATATTTCAAACTCAGTAGAAAAATATTCATTGAAAAATTTATTTCTATTTCTATAATGCTTGCTAAAAATATATTTTATTTTTAAAAGATTTATAAAGTTCGCAAAGCTGATTAAAATTGAAAATAGAATTTGCAGTGGAAAAAACTTGGTGCAGTCAGACAGGGTATGGAAACATCAGTTAGCCATTGAAACATTGAAATTCACTTTTACATAAGAAGTAAATTAATCATACTATAATAATAACACGAAGAATAATCATATTAATATTTTCTTTGTGCGACTCAAAATAACATATTCAATTCCATTTAAACAAATATTTCAAACTCAGTAGAAAAATATTCATTGAAAAATTTATTTCTATTTCTATAATGCTTGCTAAAAATATATTTTATTTTTAAAAGATTTATAAAGTTCGCAAAGCTGATTAAAATTGAAAATAGAATTTGCAGTGGAAAATAATTGGTGCAGTCAGACAGGGTATGGAAACATCAGTTAGGCATTGAAACATTGAAATTCACTTTTACATAAGAAGTAAATTAATCATACTATAATAATAACATGAAGAATAATCATAATAATATTTTCTTTCTTCGATTCAAATTAATATATTCAATTCAATATAAACATATATCGAACTCAGCATCATTATAAGATCAAATTTAATAAAATTACGACTCCTGTTTGAGAATTGTTGAAAATAATGAAGAACATGGTACCCTTAGCATGTTATAAACCAATAATAATTGACAAAAGAAAATAACTTAAGATAAACTTTCTTTTCTTTTTATTTTGCTCTAAGTTATAAGAGACAAGGAAACGTTTCCAATTTGATTTTCGTCTTTGAATAAGTATATTAAAAATATTGTAGTTTCCTCTAAATTTTAAATTTTAACAACCGATTTAAATGATGCCTGCGAACGTGGTCCAACTAATTTTTAATGAATTTAATGCAGGTTGTAATATAGTGCGACAACTTTTATTCGTAATTACGCCTCTTTGCATTCGGCGATAAAATGAATGCACGAATGCACCTCGATATTATCACAGAGGCTGGGCTCTACGAATTCGAGGACGGTTTTATCACCACTAATGCAGGCACACTATGGAAGAAAGAGCGAAAGTATTTCCATTTCAAAAATAGAGCAGCAGGAAAGAAGTCCAATAAATTTTACCCGTTTCGCGTATTGAATGTGCAAGTGCATAGCTGAGTGCATTCACAGTCGAGAATGTAGTGACAGAAATACGGAAGTAGAATTACCGAAAAATTACGAACGGTATGGGTGAAACATTCGTAGAACATGTGGGGGTGTGGACTATGCAAACAGCCAAGATTCAGGAATTTCGAATAAGCTCTGCCTCACGAATCCGTGTCAACATAATGCTTTTGCGCTAAAGGCACATTTCGTCGTTTGCGTTTGAGGATTTCCGTCAGCGAATCAAGGGAGTTCGTGCTTGAACTTTCAGCAAATAAATAATTTAATAAGTCAAGGCTGTGTACATACGTCAGTCGCGAGTCGGGTGATAATTTCTCCTTTTCAAATAAATTCCCCAAAGACTTTCATCTTTAGTTTGAAGTGCCTTTTCCGATGGAAAGTAACCTTCTGCAATATAGATTTAAAAATAAATATTATTTTTAGAAGAAGTTGAAAAATTTACTTCTTTTATAATACTTGATTGCAGAATTGGCAAAATCCCTTCACATTGGGCATATTTTTAATATTCAGAATTTTGGTATACTTCGTAGATTGGAATTTCCTGAACTCCAAGAGGTATTTTAGTCCCGCAAGGTAAAGCAAATTACAAACTTTTGATATTGTTAACAATTATCCAGAATGATGTTTTTGTTGTCAAAAGTTACTGTGAATATTTTGGAGAGAAGCATATATATTATTGCGATTGTAGATTCACTTCAGAGTTTGTACTTCAATTCAGAAGCTTCATTGTTATTGTAATTACTCTGAACTTTGTGTTTAGCCTTCAATTTCAAAGTGAGTCAATATTATCATTTAGTATTGCATTAAATTAATTTTAGGAATATTTAAAATATTGTCAATTATTATTTATGTAAACAATTTTTGAACAATTCTTTAGGATTTTGACTAAAGTAAAGAATCGTGAATCACAATTTTTGTAGCGATTTGAAGAAATATTTGTGTAACACGTTCGTGAGAGTGAAACTGATATGTAAAATAATTCCCGGTTAAGGTCACAACACTTGCAGCGATGAAATCCCAACTGTGGAGCAATATCTCACGGGTTTATCTCTGGTGCTCTATTATACATTTATGTTTAAACCATACCAGAGGTGCGTGAACTTTTCAAGCCGCACCCCACTTTTCGCACCTTTCAACATTGAAGTCATCGTAATTCAAAACTGATTGAAATTTTGGTTATGCTCACATGAAAAATGAACTGGATTCCACCTATTCAATAAAGAAGATAGCAGTTCACGCCACCAGCATTCATCGCATCCCCTCGAAGGGGTGCGCCATATTCTCGTTTACATCAGCCCTTCCCTCATAATACTCCCGCAGCTTCATGAGTATTAATAAATACAAGGTTAATCTTCTGCTCAGGAAAAAATATCCATAAAAAGAGAATTTCCCGGATTTTATTACAAAGCTGATTTTAAATGAGAATGTAAAAAATGAAAATTATTCGAATTGATGCTAATTTTCATTTATTATTATTTTTGGAGCGCTTCCAATTTGGAATTAGTTTTCAGTTAAACTTGATAATAATGTTTAAGATGGGCTCATAGAGGAAATACATTTTATGACTGAGGTGTGTCTGGATTAATTTCCGGTTAAGGGAGCTTTCGATCAATTTTAGAGGAACCAGTTATTAATGTCATCACATTTCCCACAATGCCCTACCTTATTTGCACGAAATTGTTATTTTACTACCAGCTATAAAGATTAGACGAAATTAACCTGGGTGATTTAGAACACAAGGTACTCGGACGTGATACTCGAAGCTATATATCCAGCGAAGAGATAATCTGATTTTGCTCTAATTCTAATCCGCGACCTCGTTAGAAATTACCTCTGCACGCTACATTATCTGAATCCTAGGAACCAAGCCAGGGATTAGTATTAACTATTACTCCAAAGGAGGTAACCTTAATAAATTTCATATACTTGTTAGAGTATTCTTAAATAGAGTATTCTTTAAATGAATTCTTAGTATTCTTTATATGTTAGAGTATTCTTCAAATACTTTTTTGATAGCTTTGGGGAAAATGATTTTCCAAGAAAATGAAATCATTTAAAGAAAGGGAGGAAAAGATTGTATTTTTTGAAAAAATCAAGTATCTAATGAATGAAGGTATGAAATTAAATGCAAGAAGAAAAATTCGACTTGTCTAGACATGATATATTGAGTTATTAATTGACTTATTGAGTTATATTGAATTATTAACCACGAAAATTATGTCACTTAAATAAAAGGAGAAAAAATAAAATAGGCATTGACTCTTAATAGTCTAGTCAGTCGTGCATTAACTTTAGTAATTTATTTTTAGCTCTTCTAAATTTGGAATGATTTCATTTAAGAGGAAATCTAGAAAATTTATCTTCCTAATTATCATCCAATTAGGTAGTGTAATTAATGGTACTTTTTCTGTGGCTAACAATTGGGTAATAGCTTTTCTGATTATCTTGGCGCGACGATCATTAATCTTAATTCTTGAAGACTTTTAAGAGGCCAGAATTGATGCACTAGAGAAGCGGAAATCTCTTCGTTTTAATAGTTAATGTTTAAACTTTTCAAGTTTCCAAATATTATCCAAATGACGTTAAGGAATAAGAGTTCTAAAAAAATCTGTGTCTCTGGGATGAAAAGTTTTTAATACTTCAAATTGGATACTCAGTCTAATCTCGATTTTGATATTTTAATATTGCATAGTTATTTCATCAACAAGTTGTTTTAGTGATAAGTCACCTTTAACAAGTCTTCCTCAGGAAACTGGCTTTAATAAAAGGGCAACTTTAAGAAGTATATTGTACCTTTCTACTCGCTTTCATGAAAGTGTCGCTTTTGAAAACACACTGAGAAAAATAGATAGTGAAAAGTAAGGGAAGTTAATATCTGGATATTGAACTATGAGACAGATATCTAAGATATTATGGTGTAATATCTAGATATTATGATTTAATATATGAGATATTATAGTATAATATATAGATTTATGATAAATTATAGTTTAATATCTCATATATAATATCCTATGGATGATGCACAGGATAGAGACGCGTGGCGGTCTCGGGTAGATGAGGCAATGAACTTTCGAGTTCCAAATGCTGATAAATAATAATAATAATAATAATAATAATATAATATCCTAATATCTTAGACAGCTCTCCCATAGTTCAATATCCAAATATTGAAAACAGCTCTGGATCCACCTTGTCTAGAATTGTTTTTCATTATTATCCAGATATTACCCTCCCATCTTTTTCATTATCTATTTTTCGCACTGCAGAAACTCAAACCATCTCGACATGTGGAGGCAAAACTTTCTAATGTAGTTTTCATTAAAACCTATAGAGCTATAAAAATAGGAAAAGTAATCATGTTAATTGACACTAATAATAATTTTATACAATACTAATTGAAAAATATTACGATACATCTTGCACAAATAATATTTTCTCTTAACAATTTCAAAATGAAATTAAAAATTAGTTTTAATTACTAATTTTAAAGATGATGATTTTAAAGTAATATTAGAACCGTAGGATTCTATCTCTGATTTGACCAACTTTATAGAAGAGACTATTGAAAATTGGGTAAATAATTTGTACATGAAGTCTTTTACTGATATTGAGAAGCAATATTTTTGTCTGTTTTCAGCAAGAATAATAAGAATATTGATAAAAGGTTTAACTCTGAGAACATTAAACTTCGATGTTGGAAATTTTTGAATTTGCAAGACATTGTAAAATGTACCCAAATCTTCTATGTGTGTTATAATAATTATTATTTCTAGAATTTATAGGTGATTGCCAAAAAGTTGACCATTTTAAGTTCTTATCATTTTTCACATATCCTATGATTAATTAATTTTTTCTAAATATATCTGAGCAAAGTACTCACATCAGGCCACAATTTAGGAAAGTTTAAAAGTTTTAGACGACTTCGTTTAGAAATTATAAATAAAAATGTATGAAAAATGTCAGGTTACGCGATGTTCCAAACTACAAATTTAAAATAGAAAATTGCTAATTAATATCAAAAATATTTTCTTTAATAATTTGGACTTACGAAAATCGATTGAAATTAGTTGAAAAAGATGATTATGGAGTGATAAGTTGAATATTTTACAGTTAAAGATGCGAAAAATCGCTCCAAAGTCTGTCCCCAAGTTTTGTGTTTGGTTTTACGATTTTGCAATTTTAAGATAAAACTCGAAGATCGTGATTCAAACTATTCAAAATACGACGTAGATTTGTTAATTTTAGGCTACTCTCTAAATCTGAATTAGTAGTTTTCTACTACTGAAATAGCGCTGAATCGTTTACTAATTGCTTTAGTAAGCTTTTCTACTAATTTTTAATAGAAAACTACCAATTAATGGTAGAAAAAAACTACTAATTCACTTAGTAAGACTTACTAAATAAATTAGTAAGCATTACTACGTGAATTAGTAGTTTTTTACCATTAATTAGTAGTTTTCTACTAATTAGTAGAAATTAACTACTAAAAATTAGTAGAAATGCTTACTAGAGCAATTGGTAAACGATTCGGCACTATTTCATTAGTAGAAAACTACTAATTCAGATTTAGAGAGTATCGAAGACTTTCATACAGTTGAAAATCGATTTCTCATCAGTATTTCCAAATAGCAGTCAATAAAAATCACTATTTTTGCACAATATGTTTTACGAAATGTCATATTCATCGAACTATTAATTCAAAATGTTATTCAGCAAAAGGATATATTGAAGATGTGTAAACAATATCAAGTAAATCGCGCAATCACAGATGTTTTCCATATTTTTAATAATTCTTACCTGTTTTTGGAATATTTTTAAAAGATTCTTCAAATATTTATATTGTCAAGGTCGAATGTCGTACATTGCGAACTTAGTGACTTTTGAGGTTAGGGACGTCCGACTTCATTTTTTCCTATCAAACTCCCTGAAAATAATTTCCATTCCTAAAGTTGTACATCAACTTCATATGCATTCACGTTGCTTACAGACATTCAGAAATCAAGTGAGACTCCATACTTATTACGCAGAAACACAGGTATAGGAGTTATTTTCGTATAGAATTCATAACTATCAAAAATATATTCCTTGATCTCTCTATTTCATTTTTTCATACTCTCTTGGGTTGGTCGTATTAAAAAAAAACATATTTTAGGCGGCATGGAATCATTATTTTTTTCGGAAATTTCGTGATCTAATATGGTCAACTTTTTGGCAATCACCCTTATAATCATTTACTAAAGTTCTTAGGCTCATTTTACAGACAATTCTCCATAGAATTTTAATAGATAATTTAAAAAATTCAAATATTTTATTTTTCCTGTGTCATAATAATCAACTACGATAGTGTATCTTCTGGTGCGATTAATGCGATTAAATGCGATTGGTCAAAAAAGAAAGATCTGCACTGTCAAATATTTCTTGAAAATTCGACCTCTTTTGATTTACTGTAGTTGAAAATTTATTTACTGTGGTCGAAATTTCATTTACACTAGTTGAAAATTCAGTTTCTTTTGATTGGCAATTCATTTATTTTAGTTGAAAATTCATTTTATTTTGGTTGGCAATTTATTCATTTTATCTGAAAATTCATTTTCTTTTGGTTGACAGTTTATTCATTTTGGTTGAAAATTCATTTGCTTTTGGTTGAAAATTGATTCAATTATGATAATTCTATATAAAACTTCAATTAAAGTAATTGAACCAGAAATGTTTAATCATAGAAAATCCCAACGTGTCATTTTAATCTTCAGCAAAATGAGATATCAAAAAACAAAAGACTGTGACAATAGAATAAATAATCCACTTCAGGGGGTCGATTACGCAACTTTTCCCACTTTCCACTTTCCACTTCCCACTTCTCATTTTTCACTTGTTATTTTTGTCTCAATTCATATTGCCTGTCATTGTTGAGTTTTTAAAAGACACAGATGAATTTTATGGGTTAATTATTTGGAAAAACACTGAACGTTTACGTTCAGTGTTTTTTTTTACATTTTTCCAAATGTAAACGTTCAGTGAAAAACACTGAACGTTTACGTTAATTGATATATTTTTTAGTTTATAGTATAATCATAAGTATAATTAGTTTAGGTTCAATTAATTAAATTAAATATTAAGAATAATCAGTTGTAATATAAATGCAATAAGTATAAATGATAGTGAATTGTGTTTGTAACCTATATATAATTATATATTTTAATTCTTTGTTTACCGAATAGTTAATTATATTATTCAATCTTTTGCTCGAAATTTCTTAATTCAGATGTCATGGTTATTTATACAAGTAAAAATACCATTATTTATAATAAACAAAAAACACGTATTTTAAGGATTTTAAATGGTCCGCCAAAAGCATCCATTCAGGCGCCTTTCGCGAGATTTGCGGAGTAACGTCCGGAGTCTGTGTTGGAAGAACGTGAAATACCAAAATAGGGTTTGGTAGTGTTTGCATGAGCCCTTCCTTAGCCCCTACTACAGGTGAAATTGAAAATTTGTTCCTCTAAGAGTGGCTACGGAGGGGCTAAAATTGCATTGAATCAGCTTCTACTTTTGACCCTTAGCCCCTACCTTTGCCTCTACGAACATGCGTATGAAGAGCGTCAAAGTAGCGCTATATTTCGACTCGGTCAGCAAATATAAAATCTTTTTCCAATTAAAAATTGATGAGATTGGAGTATGCTCGCTAAAAATATTTCCAAAAATCGCTGAGGGTTAATTATTCCCATAAATTGATGTATGCCATGATAATCTTACAACGAGGTTACTGAACAAACATCCCACTCCGCTTACGAAATGGCGTCGTAGTCCATCTTGTAATTGAATGCTAGTAGGAAGGGTGGTGGGCATCAGGAGGTTCTGAATCAGGGCTCGCGTTTACATTCGCGGGTCATCGGAAAATTAGAGACCGCAGAAGCTACTCAGCTCGAATCTCGTTAGGTTTCACGCTGGAACTTTGTCGAACTTCCGGTTTGTCCTGTAAGCTCTTTCTCTCTTGCACCCCCTCTTTGGTACCGCCGACAACGCCATTTCCTAGTTTCCCTTCTTCCACCTTTCTCGCTGGCCATTATTGTAATTGAATGCGTCGGGATCAAATATCAGCCGACCGTTAGATGTAATACGTAGCCGGGTGGCGGACAGATACCTGGTGTCCATTAATCATGCGCTATCGGACAGGCCGGTCTGTTCCATCGCGTGTGAAATTGAATGGAGAAGTGTTCCGCGCCGTTTCGCGAACTCGTCCGTCGCCGGACGACCCCCTCGGCCATTTTCATTTCATTAGTCAGCACGCTGGGCCGCTGCAGGTAGCTGCCTCGTTCGTGAATAGTCAATGCGTCGAGTCAGGATATCGGCTTTCTGTAGAGAACACATCTGTCTAGAGAATCGTTTATCCGAGCATTACATTCCCTTTCGCATACAGATCAGAAAAATCTACTAGCAACAGATTAATTTGATACAACCTAAAAGTACACCTAAAGTACACAACCTTTTATGGTCACCTATCACGCTAAGTGAACACTAAACAACAGTTTGGAATCTCTGTTTTAAAACTATTTTTTGCTAGAAAGTTTTTTTTTTATGGATCACTGTGAGAAAAAAAATGTAACTGAAGACATGAGAATGAAAACTCGGTAAAGACCATTTGGAGTTGGCCCCTAAATTAGGTTATTTTAACTATTACTTGGGGGGTCAACTTCAAATGGTCTTTAACGAATTGTCATTCTCATGTCTTCAACTGTAACATAAATTTTGAAGTTGACCGAATCTATTTCAAATCAGGCAGGCAATACAACTTCAAGTCACAGAATCGATCGATCTGCCCGAGCGAAGCGAGGGCAGATATCACACGAGTTGACATCGTTGCTTCTCCCCAAGTCACGTATACAATTTTTCATAACACTTAAATTGAAAATTCAACCCGATGCCTGTACAGCGAAGCGAAAGTAGCAGTTTCAACTATAGGATTAAAAGTAAAAAACAGCTGACAGAAACTGCAATTCGTGATGTGACTCCGTCGCTAAGCAGTTTTTGTCAGCCGTTTCTTACTTTCAACCCTAGGGTTGAAACTGCTACTTTCGCTCCACTGTACAGTAGGGTATCCTTAGAAAATTCAATGTTTTCTTTTTTAATGATCCACCCCCTAAACTTGTTCTATTTGGTGAAAAAATAACTGCATATTTTTCTATTTTTTTAAAAATAATTTTAAACCGTGGTCCTGGGGCCTTAAACTGTCCCAAAATGATTAAAATAATTAATTAATGTTAATTTTCGTAAATACAATAATTGTTTGCCAGGGAATACAAATGACGATCAGGAAACAAAATTCGACCCAATTAGACCAAAAATACTATCCCTGAGCGTCAAAAACTACCCTTTATAGAGGTTAAAATATTACCTTTATTTTACCAATGTCAGTTTTCTCCAATTACTAATAATATAAATAAAATAATATAAATAATATAAATAAATATAAATAAAATAATAAATAAATAATAATAATATAAATAAATAAAATATTTTACCTTTAAAAAGGGTAGTTCTTAACGCTGAGGGGTAGTATTTTTGGTCTAATTGGGTCATATTTTTTTCCTGAACGTATGGTACCATCAGTTGTATTCCCTGTCAAACAATTATTTTATTTACGAAAATTAACGTTAATTAATTATTTTAATCTTCTTGGGACAGTTTAAGGCCTCAGGACCACGGTTTAAAATTATTGTAAAAAGAAAAGAAAAATATGCATTTATTTTTTCACAAAATAGAACAAGTTTAGGGGGTGCGTCATCAAGAAAAAAACTTTGTTTTTTTTTAGGACACCCTACTGTACAGGCATCGAAAGTCGAATTTTGAATGTAGATGTTATGAAAAATACGTTGTTTTTCAAAGGAAATAAGACAGGAATTTTACCGTTTTGAGAAAAAATAAATTTTTGCGAAGTTATGAGTGTTTGAATTTTAAGCTTCTTTTTTTAAAAAAACACAACATTTTTCTTTAAACTTTTATTTAAGATTAATTACACTGTCCGACATGGATTTTGCCACTTGACCAGTGACAACTGATTTCGATAGGTTTTTTTCCGTAGAATCTGAATCCGAAGTTGAAAATAGTGAATTAGCTCTAGTTTTTGAGAAAAACGGGGTCAAAAGTCCTGCAAAAAGTGTTTTGGGCCATTTTTGAAAACTCATATCGAACGAACCCGACGTGTTAAAGACTTTGTAAAGGGCTTTAATTAGTGTTCAAACCTTGTAATTTAAGATAGAAATAAAAAATATTATATGAAAAATTTATCCGAAGTGCTGTTTTCATTATTCGGAAATCATGCTCGCTTCGATGCATCAGAAGGTTATGAGAATGCATGTGTGCGAGCATGATTTCCAAGTAATGAAAACAGCATTTTAAATAAATTTTTCTTATAAAATTTGTTATTTCTATTTTAAAGGTTTGAACATTAATTTAAACCCCTCACAAAGTCTCTAATACATCAGGTTCGTTCGCTGTGATTTTTTAGAACTGACCAAAAACACGTTTTTTAGGACTTTTGACCCCGTTTTTCTCAAAAACTGGAGCCAATTCACTATTTCCGACTTTGGATTCGGATTCTACGGGAAAAATCTATCAAAATCAGTTGTCACTGGTCAAGTGTCAAAAAAAAAAGTTCAAAAATTTCGGACAGTGTTATCCATTAAGATATTTGAGTTTTCTTTCCTGATTATGGTAAGGTTTATTGGCCTCTTTCAAAATCCACCAGAAAATTTAAAAAATATTGAAAATTCGCAAAATGGCAACGGGTTTTCTGAAAAAATTAAAAGACAATTTTCTCAAAAAACCCACCTTGTTTTTTCCCAAATTGTTTTGCTAAATTGGTACTCATATGGTGAAGAAAATGGATAAGTTTCATGCGGGCTAAACTGCTTTTGTAAACAGGAGAATTTTTTTAAATGTAATACGAAAAAATATCAACAAAAAAGTTTTATGCTTCAAAAAAGTTCTACGCAAGATACCTATTACTCTTTTATGATATCTTGTATCTCTTGTGAGAAAAATTAAATAAGATAAAATAAAAAAAATAAAAATAAGATGAAATAAAAAAAAGAAATTGTCCTGGGCTCAAAAATGGTTTGGTCAACATAAAACTCGCTGGATGGTTTCCGGATGTAAACATAAATCTCTAAAAAATATTTGATAAAATTAAAAAGATGGATTTTTCGATAAAATCGCCATTTTAGGTTTGCAGAATGTAATTTAAAAAATTAGATCGATTATATTGAAGAACCCATCTTTTTCATTTTTTCAAATATTTTTTAAAAATGTATTTTTACATAAGGAAACTATCCAGCGAGTTTTATGTTGGCTAAACCATTTCTGAGTCCAGAACAATTTCTGTTTTTACAAAATCACATTTTCGAATTTTTCTCACAAACGATGTAATACATCTCAAAAGAGAAATAGGTCTGTTGCGTAGAACTTTTTTAAAGCATTAAACTTTTTTGTTGGTATTTTTTCGTACGTGTCCTCAGTTGTAAGAAAAATTCGAAAATTCGATTTCATTTTTAAAAATTCTAAAAATTGTTCTGTTTACAAAAGTAGTTTAGCCCGCATGAAACTTATCTATTTTCTTCATCATATGAGTACCAAGTTAGCAAAAAAATCTTGGCAAAATTTTTTTTTGAAAGAGGCCAATAAACCTCACCATAATCAGGAAAAAGAACTCAAATATCTCAATTGAGTTTAAAGTTATAAAAGTTGTGTTAAAAGTTATAAAAATATTGAGTTTTTTTTAAAAAAGAAGCTTAAAATTCAAATACTTATAACTTCGCGAAAATGTATTTTTTCTCAAAACGGTAAAATACGTGTTGTCTTATTTCATTAAAAAAATAACATAGTTTATAGACATTTAAGTTGCACTGCTTACCTGATTTGAAATAGATTCGGTCAGTTGCTATAACAAAATGTGTGGGGGAAAGTTCCCTAAGACGAGCTACCTCCTAAGACGGGCCACCCTTAATATTTTTCTATGAAAACATTATATGCATCATTTATGTATGATGCATTCTTTCCCAACTCAACGCATCTCGAATTTTCAACTTTTACCGATCCTCTTGAAACTTGGCTATTTTGCAGTCCCATATGTCCGAAGCGAACTTTTGAGACAAAACCACTCGCCTCCATAATGCATGGTTATCGAGATATCGGTCATGGTAGTTTCACCATTTTCATGCGCAGAGAATTTTTCAAACGCTTATTATTTTATGTAAACTAAACCAAATTAAATTTATGTTTAATGGTTTAGAAAGATATTTGAATAAGCTTTAAAACAGTTATAATAATTTTCTAGGTAATTATTATTTTAGTTCGTATTTCTCAATTAGAAAACTTTATTTCAATGGTTCTCCCACGCCCATCTCCAAATTGAACGAAATTAATTTTAAAATGTAGTTTTTTATTATGGGTCGGTGCCAAAAAGTTGTGAAATTCAAGTCCTGACAGTTTTACAGATTTTCATTATTTAATAAATTTTTTTAAATACCACTGGGATACAGTACTTCCATCAAAGTAGTTTTTGGTAAAGTTTCAAAATTTTAGGTGCTTTTGTTTAGAAATGAGAAATTAAAATATACCGCAAATGTCCACTAGGTAACCTGTCCCCAAGTACAGATACACAAACTAAAATTGCGAAATAATGACAGCCAAATTTTATAAATGATTAATGTTCATACGAGTCATTTGTATTAAGTTAAAGAATCCAAAAATTATAAATAGGTATAAATATTTTATATTTAAAGATGTTTATAAATGTTTAAAAGTCTGTCCCTGAAGTTTCATGTCCACTCGGTAACCCTCATATTTTAGGTTAGAATTTGAAAAAATCACTAAAAATCTAAAAAAATCAAAAACTCATTAATTTTAGTCCTACACAAGTGCTCGTATAAGCGTAAACATATTTATTGTTCGCAACTTCAAAAAATTTCTGCAAATGATGTACCGTACGATTCATAATAATGTCCACTCGGACTCCCATTTTTAAAGTGTTAACTGAATAAAAATATAATCGAAAATCTGGAGACACAATAAACTAAAGTGCGAAAAAGGAAATTTTTGCAATATTTTAAAAAATTTTTAACTCCATTCTACATATTTTAAAAGTAATTTTGAAATTTATTTTTCTGCGCTTATTTAGTGTTCACTCGGTAACCTTCCTAACATGTAAATTATTTATCTTCACTACAAACTTATCTTCTCATCTTCACCTTCACTTCTTGATCTCTTAAATTGGTATTTTCGTTTTATTCTGGATCACAATTAATGGAAAAAAAATACTTTAGCTAGTTCTGAGATTTTTGTCAGAAAATCGATAGGCCAAATTTCACAACTTTTGTAACGTTATATTTTTGGATTTAGTGTGTATTTTTGCAGTAAATTGAACTATATGGAATAGTTATTTTTAATGATTCTAGTTGGTTCAACTGCAAGTAACAGTAATTATAAATACATTTAATTAACCATTCAAAACACAGAAAAAACTGAGGATAAAAATTGTTGCAGGTAATTTTTTAGAGAGATAAATTTTTATTTTGACAACTCCACGTTTTTCAAAATACATGTGTTGTCATGGAAAAACAAAGGAAAATTGAACCGATTTTTGGGTAAAATTTGTTCTGTGAATTTAATTTTTGTTGCAGGTAATTTTTACTTCGAAATCGAGGCAAATTTTATCCTTCGTTTTTTCTGTGAAGTGGTTCTATTTACTACTAAAAATGTTTATAATTATTGGAAAATTGGTACCTTTGATTACTTTTTCTTTTTACTGCACCACTATGGTTGATTTTACTATAGTTATTTTTTCAGTGTGGTACTAATAAAAGTGTTGTTATCAAACTTTTCAAAATTTTATGTCGCCTAATAGTTCAGAAGTCATAGCAAATTTCCCAACTTCCAAACTGTTAATTCAGTATTTCCAACCCAGACTTATAAACTATCTAAAACAACCCAGAATTTGCTCTAGGTTGTCTACAGCAATCTACTTGTGTCCTCTTCTTGACTACAATTTACCAATACCTCAAATGAAATTCTCCTTGAACTCTACTGGCATCTCAGATACCCAACCCTCAAATAATTCAATCAATCTGACCTTTAATTTTCAATTATTTTAATGAATGATTCCTGGGAAAATAAGTTATAATTTATTAAAATCGTATCATTTTTTTAAATTTGGAAAGAAGTGATAAGAAACAAAGTCCTATCGAAAATGTTCATAAGTTTCAAACTTTTTTTTATGAAAAATAATATTTTTCGTTTTGAACAATAGTACCAAGGATAATGTTGCAATTCTTGAAAGTATAATTAAATATGTTTTCCTAAGATCTGTCTTTTCGTTCCCATAATACCTTAGAGTGAAAAAAACAAAGTAAAAAGTTTACCCTGATTACGGAGTAAAAATTACCTGCAACAAAAATTATCCTTAGTTTTTTTGGTGTTATTTTCAAGTATACGTACACTCATCGATAAGATCCTTAGAACTAGAATAGATCCAATCCATATATATTCAGTGTATGAGCAAAGTGGATAATGCTTCCACATTGCAGAGCATCAGCAATGCTAAGCAAACTAGGGTGAAGCTGCTCAGCTAAAATGTGTTTCCATGTCTATGAATATGTGCAGCATCAAATGATTATACATGTATCCTATCAATGATGTGGTGATTTGCATTCTTCAAACTGACATTAATTTTTTAACATTATTAGTTTGGAAATATGATCTTTTATGGTTTGAAATTTTGAAACTAAGTTGAAGCTGAATTGTATAATTTTATCTATTTTTAGAGAAATTTACTAAAGACAAATAAGAATCCTCTTTCATTTGCACGGAGAAAAAAGAATTTGTAAAATTGACAGAATAATCTATTAAAATAGGGACCATAGATTTTTTCTGTTATATTTATAAAAATTTCTTTAGATTCTACGGACGTATTTGTTAAATTTACTGACCATCTGTAAGTTTAACAGAAATATCCGTAGAATCTGCAGAAATGTCTGTAAATATAACAGAAAAAAATCTGTTGTCCTTATTTTAACATGGTAATTTTACAGATTCTTTTTCCCCGTGAGATTTGATAAGATTTACTAAAATGCCAGAGAATTAGAAATATTGCTAAAAATTACCTAAGTTTCTATTAAGAAGTTTAAATATTTCTTCAATTTTGGTCCGGAGTATTGCGACGTTTATAAAAATACAGGAACCTTAAATTTAAAAAATTAAAAGATTGTACGTTAATAAAAGAAAATTTATTGATATTGATCTGGAATAAAATAAGGCTGTCAGAGAAGCTTAAGAGATTGTGAATCTGAAATATAAATTATAAACTATATTTTGCAAAAATATATAATGACACTGTGTTATATTTATTATTTTATTTAATACAAAGCCTGATACGAATAAGTGTATTTATTGAATGCATCATTGGAAACAGAAAGATGCAATCGTGAATAATTAAGGTTCTGTTATGTTCTCTGTCTTTCCCACTTACTGAATCATTCAGAACTTCTTCCGCATCAGAAAATTTTGCTGGCTCAATTAAAGCCCCGTCCGATGTTACACCCAGCGATTCGCACGCGATTTCGCGGTTTCGAAAGTACGTGGACATGACAGACGACTAATGGGGTTCCCACTTCTTTGCTGCCTCGGATTTTCAACGAAATCACTGCCAAACTCTGCGCATTCTATACATATAAAGCTTTCAAAATCAACTTTGAGAGTGCACAATCTCAAAAAACTATTATTAAAACAGTACTCTCTGCAGATAGAAAAACCAATTGATAGCAAATGTTACTAAGGCACGAGAAACAATATTTTCACAAAAAACTCTTTCAACCAACAAAAACTCTTTTCAAAGACAGCAGATGTCAACATATTTTCACAAACAATTAAATTGCATTCTATTATGTGATTAGTTTTATATCCTTTGTTATTTTTATCATTTGCGGTATGAAAATCTCCAATTACAACGTTTTCTGCTCATGTGATCCATGTAAACAACAGTACCTTTGTAAATTAAAATTAGCTATGATAAGAAAAATAATAGCAAATGAAATAAATTATCTAAAAGTATTAGACACATAAATAAATAATCCTTTTGAGATCTGCAAAGAAATGAATATGTATTTTCAAAATGTTGCGATAGACTTACAGAAAAAAATTAGTGATAGTACTTTTGCACCACCAGAAGTAGAACGAGATACACTCATGACAGATTTTACTTCCATAAATAGCGTTGAGTTAGATCAAATTGTTGATAGTTTTAAAAAAATACTGCAGCGGGAGATGAAAATATTACTACAGACGAATTTATGGTATTATATCCAGTAATAAAAAGTTCCCTGCTAAAAATTATTAATAAAGATTTTTAACTAGAAGAATTTCCAAATATATTGAAAAATAGTAAAATTGTTCCCATACACAAGGAAGGAACAAAAACTGAGGCAAGTAATTATAGACCGATATTATTAAGCGTTTCCTCAAAAGTATATGAAAAAGCAATGAAAACTAGACTTCTTGCTTATGTTAATGAAAATAACTGTATAGGAGCTGCACAGTATGGATTCCAGGAAAAAAGTAGCACGCACTCAACAATTACGGATTTTACAGAATACATTTCAAAGAAGATTGATAAAAAGGAAATAGTTACAGCAATTTTTGTAGATTTAAAAAAAGCTTTTGACACAGCCACGAATTAAAAAGCTATCTGGGTGTCAAAAAAGCTAAATTGGTGTCAAAGATAAAACTTTAAATTTACTAAGGACATAAGGGAGAGTCGGCTATGGTGGCGGTGTGGAGCATGGTGATCATTTCGAATAACGCCCGTGTTTTTCGATTTTTATATTGTTTTTTTTTATGAAATGGCTTTTTGAACTAGAAAAATAGTGCTGTAATGCTATTTCTGCTTTAAAATACGTGTCAGAAGAGTAATTTAAAAATAGCAGTTTTGGCGGAAAAAGATGGAAAAGTCTTTTTCAGACATTAAGTCCTTTCAGCATATTTTGAAAGACTTAAAGCATAAAAAGGTTATATTTTAATAGATAAAGTATATTCTTAAACTTCTGATATCATAAATTGATTCTATAAATGTTCTAAATATATTAAAATAATTAAATCTTGCAACATCACATGCGGGGCTTGATGGCCGAAAAATTTGATGGACATGGTAACTGTGCTGGATAATAGGTCGATAATTTGATCGATAATGTAGAAAAACTCAAAGAGCTAGTTATCTTTTGAGTTACGCGTTTTTATTATTGTTCTGTCCGTTATATCTTATCCGCTTAATTAAAATGTCTAATAAAAGTGCAGGCGTTGTTAATAATAAAAAGTTTAAAATTTAAGGACGAAAATCGAAACGTAATTCGAAATTATATATTTAATAATAATACGGTAAGTACCAATTTCACGTTTGATTCTTTTGAAAGGGACTGTTAAGTAAAATTCGTGATTATAACTTACAAATATTAAAAATTGTCGTTATAAAAGGTTATAAATTTATTTCCATTCCTGATCATCATTTTCTATTTAAAATATTCTTGAAGGGATTTTCTTTATGTAACCAATTTCATGTTTTACTTCTTTGAAAGAGACCATCGTGTTTTTGAGATTACATAACCATGTTCAAATAAATAAATAATAAAAACCTACAAATTGTGATTAGGTTATTTCCATTGCTAATTATCTTTCTTTATTTAAAATAGATATGCTTGAAGGATTTTTCTTTATTGAAATAATTTCATGTTTTATATCTTTGAAAGAGATGTAACCTTTGAGGTTATAACCTAAAAATATTAAAACTTGTTATGAAGTTATTTCCATTCCTAATTATTATTTTTCATTTTAAATACACTTTAAGCAATTCTCTTTATTTCTTAGGGTGCCGTCCTAATTATATAGTTTGAACGCAATTTCATCAAAAATTTTACGTAATATTTTCAATATTTACAAAATAAGAATTGGCCGGTCATGTATTATATAAATAAATTTACTCCAAAAATAAAAAATAAATTAAATTCTCAGATGATGAGTGAAGGGAATCCATTTTACTTCGATTGTAATTTTTATAGAAGGATAAATTATGAAATAACATTTCATGTATAAAAGATTTGCAGAATATTTTCTGCATTGGAGTTTGTTCTAGAGTTTTAGCGGCACGTAGATAACCAACTTTGCGAGTGAATTCAACGATCACTGCTTTAAAATCCGAGAAATAAAAGGCTCTTCTAGTTTCAGTTTCGCGATATTATTATCGTCGGTGATATTTTAACATTATTCGGTGCGTTCCACCTGCACTGCGCAAACGATTGCTTTGAAATTTATGCATAGATTTCGGAAATTAATTAATTTGCCTCGGATAATACATTCTCTTTCGCCGGAAGCTGGTAGTAATTTTCCAATTAACATTGACACTATATGACTATATGATAATGTGCACGTATTGAGAAGATACACATATTCTCCTTTTTTCCCTTTTCCCCCTATTTTTTTAAGATCCCATAAATTTCCTAATTTTGAAAATTTTCCCTTTTTTGATTCATAGTTCAGATTAATTTTCCAAGAATTATAAATAGAAACTTATGACATTCAAAAACGCGTGCCAAAATATTAGAGATTATTAGAGATTATTCAGAGTCTTCTAGAATCTTCTAGAATTCTGGAAACTTCAAAATTTTTCCAAAATTTTCTAGACTGACTAAATTTGAGATTAATGCTGAGTAAATTCTGGACTCTTTCAATGTCTTTCCACATTTTCCATAATCAAATCTTCTAAACTCCTCCATAGCCATCTAATATCTTCTTGGTTTTCTAGAATATTTTCTAGAATATTTTATTCTCGATTCTCCTATAATTTTATAAAATCTTAAAGAATCTCCCAAAATTCTTTAGTGTTTTAAAAAATTTACTAGACTGTTCCAGAATCTTCCAGAATTCTGAAGAATCTTTTAAAATCCTTTAAAATCTGCAAAAGACTCTCATAATCCTCAAGAATCTTCTAGATTCTTTTCAAAATCTTCCTAAAATTCTCTAGTCTTTTCGAAACTCTTCAAAAAAATGTCTGGAGAGATTAGAAGATATTAGAAGTTTAGGGCAAAATTCAAAAGTTTTTTTTTAGGATTCTAAAAGATTCTAAAACAGTCTCAAATATTTTGAGAAATCTAATAGGTTTTGGGGTATTTTTGAAGATTTTAAAAGACTTTAGAACTCTGAAAAAGGCTGCATGTCTCTGTAAGAGATTTAAAAAAGGCAGTGTCTAGTATTTTGGAAATTTCCGTACAACTAACACACATCATAGCACAAGCCGAGACTAGTGTTACGGAATTTTCCGTAACACTAGCCTGTGCCCCTTTTGTGTTATATGATATTTGTACGAAAATTCCCGTAACAATATCCTCGGTTTTAAAAAATCCTTAGAAATTTTCAAGGTTCTAGTCAATGTTGGAGGATTTTAGAAGATTCTGGAAGAATCAGGAAATCTTTAGAAACTTCTAAAACATTATAAAAAATCTTGAAGATTGTAGAGGATTTTGAGAGATTTTTAGAGATTTAATGAATTTACAAGTACACGAAAAATTCTAGAAAATTCTAGAAAATTCCAGAAGGTTTCATGAAGAATTTTAGAAAACTCTAGAAAGTTCCAAAAGTTCTGATAGTCTAGTTTGTGGAGTATTTTATTAGATTCTAGGCAGGGATGTGAGACTTGAGGATTTTTTGAGAGTTTGAAGAATTTTAGCAGACTGATTTCGGGAATTCGATTTGTTGAAAATTTAAAAATTTGGTAATTTCATAATTCAGAAATCTAAATTCTTTTAAGCAATTTCAGCAGTCAAAAATTTGTATATGTCGTTAGTTTTTAGTCGACTAATTTTTTGTTCGAAAATATTTGCTGTCGAAATTTCTTTCTTTCGCTAACTTCAACGTGTCATTAATTTTTTTTAAGGAATATTATATAGCCTCATAATATTTTTATGATTTAATTGCTGGTTTAGTTGTAGTCAAAATAATTTTATTTGTTAATGAAACTTGAGTTTTCTTATAAAAAATTGCATTTATTATAAATTTTTATTGACTTCCTTGGTATTCTTAAAAGAAACATATTTCTCCCTTGTTTCCCCCTATTTTCCCTAAAATTGAACTTCTGAAGCGGTGTGATCCCTGTAAAACATTTTATGACATATTAAACAAAAAATTAATGAGATTGTACTTAATCCTTATTTTTCCACTATTTACAGGATTCTTCTGTTTCCATACTGCACGATATATTTCAGAAAACTCTGATAATTTCAAACAAATTAGTTAACCCTTAAAGGTCACACCTCCAAATGATTCCATAAAGGACAAATGGGGTCTCACTGACCCCATCGACTTAAAATAGTTGTCAGATCAAAAGTAAACGGTATTTTTGGCTGAAAAAAATCACGAGTGATGTTGAAATAATACAAAATAGAAATAAAATATTTCCAAAGCCTCAGTGGTAATTTAACTATTCGAAAAAAATACTGGAAAAACGTAGAAAATCAGATTTTTTACTAAAAAAATATTAACTTCATTAATTTTGGGTATTTTGTAATAAAAGTTTCTGGCATATACTCTACAGAAGCCACACTTTGCATAAAAAATTAGTCTGATATATGGAGTATTGAAGAAAAGATATTTATTTTCAAGTATGAATGCGGTGATTTTCGTGAAAAATTAGGTAGGAGGATCGCATTGATTTTGCTTATTAATGTGCATAATAATTATGGTTAAAATTTTTGTTATGAAAGAAAATACTTCCGTGGGGTCACAGTGACTCCAAGTGTCCTTTAAGGGTTAAATCTCCTTAGGTATAGGAGAGAGTGGTCCAAGCTGGATAGGTTCCCAGCCTGAATAATACGTAAAATGACTATATATTTGAATTAAACGAACTGGAGTAATTTTTTATAAGTAAAATTATCAAAAATGGTTAATTAATACGACAAACCACTTAGTTAATTAATACGACTTACCACTTACTTGTTCTTATTAATTTAAAAAATTGAAAAATGTGTTTTGGACATGGAGACATAACTTTTTACTTCTGATAATTTCGTCATTTTTATTACCGTAGGATTTTTTTACAATAATTTCTTTTGTTCCTTGTATTTACGGAACACTTGGCTTTAGAACTTTCCACAGAAACAGTTTTTTAATGATCAAAAATAGCGTAATTAATATATGTTTTTATTAGATTGTCATTTTCCCCGATCTAGATAATTCGTAAAAGGTTAGATTCTTGAGCTGAAGTAATTTTTTCGTTTTAGGTTATCAGCATTTTAGATTTATCAAATGCTGCTAACCGGAAAATAGTAGTAAATAAGTTTAATGTTTATTTTAACCATAATCTTTCAAGATATGCTAAATTTAATTAGTATTTGATATTTAATTTATAATTAGACACTTTTGACACAAAATGCAATAATTTATTGATATTTATAAGGTGTATTAAACAAATTACACTCAAAAGTTTTTCAAATGACCAGTGCATTTTGCCAACTTAGAAAAACTAGCTATTTTAATAAATTTTTTCAGCATTTCAAATGGGCAGTAGTGATTTTCATTATCTAATAGTAAATACAACAAATACAAGAATACATTACAAATACAAGAAATTAGAGCTGGTTTATTTTTCACAATATAATTAAAAATGTCACTTTTATCAAGCCAAAAACCTTTAAAATTAACAGTGCTGAAATGCAATTCGATGAGATTAGGTAAAATATCGATCAATTAACACTGTGAGTGATGTAAAACACGATTATATCGGATCGTAGTCCCAAACCATCTGGATGAAAGTGCAATGGTTCAGAGAAAGATTAATTACGGATAAATATCTTATATAATCTTTGTTACGTTATTAGTATTATTTAAAGGGATGTTTTATCTCCAATTTAATACGTAATACCTTTCTTTTTTCTGTAAAATGTTTAATTATTGTAAAGTCAAAACTTTTTTATCCAGATTGAGTCACTCTCCCCTTCTCTCTGAAGATTTTTTTTTCTGTTTTAAATAGAGAATAGAGAATAGAATTTCGGCTCGAAAAGTGCCTCTTGTTCCAGTGCTTGTAATCAAATCTGTAGGAAACTTTTATAACTTGTTTCCATTCGCTCGCAACATTGGCAATTTTAATGTTCACGCCCCTGGCATCTCCGTCAACCAATAATTTTGTACTGCGTGTAGTCCGCTTTGCTGTTTGTTCGTGACATGGTAAAAAACATTTTTGCATCGCTGAATCACTAAATTGCTACGAAACGAGTGACAGAGCCCAGATTCGTACCGGATGCGAGCCGATCTGGCGTTTCGTATAGTTCGCGGTCGAGTGGTTGTTACAGCTTTTAGTTGTCTATTTTGCTCGAAACCACCGTGACTGTGGACCAACGAGAGATAATTGAACCGTCGAATTTTGACATCCTTGCTGAAAACACTCGCGATACATGTTTGAAGTTAAATTATATAACGTTACATGATATGTTCTGCTTGTTAATGTTGGTGCAACTGCAATGCAAGCGAGCGTTCATCCGTATAGAATATACATCCCTCCCTGATATACGAACACAAAGATCGAGTTCGAAACAATCCACTAGATCGTTTAATTACTCGTTTTGAACCAGTGTTTCCATTTTTTTTTTTTTGTAAATTTATTTCACTGATACGCGGATCGCATCTCTGACGGCTCGATTGCAATTAATTTCCGTACCTGCGTTCCCATTACCGGCTGTTGGTTTACCTTCAATTCTCAGTCCTTTGTCCATCAGTAAACAACGGAAAAAATGCTATAATTGGAGGCAAAATTCGAATTTTTTTTCGAAAGAATGCAATAGATTTATTTTCAATCTGAAAAATCAGGTTAAAAGTTCATGAAGTTTAATTTACAAAATTATACTTGTAGGCACACATTTTTTATTGATTTCTTTAATTTATTATCCGGTGCTTTCAAAGGATTAATTTAATATTTGGAAAAAAATCCTACCGTAATTTTGTAATAATTCAATTACACTTTGTGAATTTATAGATTATTGGGATACTATCTCCGATTTTGACAAATTTGCAGGATAGGCTTTTGAAAATTTTGTAGTTCAAACGTGAATTTTTTATAGAACTTTGGAGCACTGAAAAACGACTAGAAAGTTTTTTTTCCATAAATTTTCTTTAGTATCTCATTTTCGTCAACAAAGTGAGATAGAAATTATTGGTTCCAGGACTACGATTTCTTAACATATAAATTATAAAAATTTTCAGTTAAATAAATGAATTTATTATTGGAAAAGTATTTGGCTTTCTCTTAAAAGTTCATGACACTATTAGAAAATTTGTTTGAATACTGGAAATTCAGATAAAATCTTGAATCAAGTTTCATGTGATCATTTTAAAGTAACGAGAAAAAAGAATTTGACTTCTTTCATTATTATTCCTGACCTATACAATATACAATTATTGTAGAAGTGATTTCCAATTATTTTTTAACTTCTTTCGGTTAAATACTACCACTTCTGATAATAGTCCTGCCTTAAATTGTCGATAACCACAAATAGATCAGATTTCGCGTGAAAGCCGTCATTTCATGATTAAAAACGAAAGAGATGGGATCAATAGAGTTTTCAAATGCAAGCAGGAAATGTGTATTCTATCAAGTGATGGCTTTAGCAGGGCAGGCGATTTGCGTGTACACGCCGTTCAATTCATACGAGCAGTTGAACATGTCCGTAGTACAATTTCCAAATCTGCTCCATACCTGATATAGTTTATCTTTACCCATTCATTCCTAGACTTTTATATTCAATTTTGAAGGCTTATTGAATTAGCTTTTTATGTGCTTTATAAATTCTATTCTTTTCAATATGAAACATCACTGCATCGGACAGAAGACTTTCGAAATTAAATTGAAATTCAGAAATTCAATTTCACAACCTCATTCAGCAATAAATTACACTTTTTTATTTAAATAGCGATTTTTTAAAAGGTAATGTACGTTTCCATGCATGGAGAAAAAAATTTGTTGAATTAAGGTATTATGGGCACGAAAAAACAGGTCTCTGGAAAACATATTTAATTATACTTTTGGACTTGCAATCTTATGTGATAGTATTGTTTTAAAAAAAAAAGATTATTTTTCTTGAGAAAACAATTAAAAACATTAAAAAATTATTTATTTAAAAAAAAATTTACCTAACTTTTTTTCTTTTCCATTCTTACTAAATCTTTAAAAATAAATCGATTTTGATGAATAATAGCTTATTTTCTCGGAAAAAAGATTCTATACAATATACAACTTGAACTTATCCAATTTTTGAAAATAAATTTTTTAATGGCTGAAATCATTAAAAATAAACTTTTTAGTCGCTGAAATCATTAAAAATAAATTTTTTTAATGGCTGAAATTATTAAAACTAAATTTTTGAATGGCTGAAATCATTAAAAAGTAATTTTTCAAACAAAAAATTTCATAGAGAGGTAACTTTATTTGATACTAATTTATTTTTATTTAAAAATTGGATGAGGTAAAGTTGTAAAGAATCTTTTTCCTGAGAAAATAAGCATTAAAATTGTATCATTTTTAAAAATTTGGTGAGAAGCGATGACAAAAAAAGTTCAGTCGAAAATAAAATGTTTTAATTAAATAATTTTTGTACATGGGCAATTGTCAAGAACCTTAAGGGGGATACGTTATGATGTCACGACTTACCGACGGGATTTAAAAAATATTCGGCAATCCTATTTTAAAACAAACAAAGATATCAAGTTGAAACTTAAGAGAATGATCGGAAATATGAATGGGCACATCTGTTATGTGTCATTTTTTCAAAATATTCTTTTCAAAATTTTGAAAAAATGACACATAAAATATGTGCCCTATCATATTTTCTATCATTCTCTTAAGTTTCAACTTCATATCTTTGTTTGTTTAAAAATAGGATTGCCGAATATTTATTATATCCCGTCGGTAATTCGTGATATCATATCGTATCACACGCCCTTAAGATTTCAATATAAGAAATTTTAAAGATAAATCGAAAGCCACTCATATGATCTTTTGTATATTTCTTCTTTAGACGATCAGAAGTATATTATTACTCGTGTACATTCGTTTACTTGAATGCACCGGCTAATTGTGTGTTATTAAAAATGTGTATATTTAAGGTATTTTATTTTACTTTATTTTTGAAACATTTTTGAAACAAGTTAAACAGAAGAAAGAGATTTTTTTAAATTTCTGAATAACCTAATACATAATTTTTAAATGAAACTGTTAAATTAGTATGTATCTCTGAAAATAAAAAGTATTAATTTAATTATAGTTCTAACTTTATTTAGTATGTTAAAATTAATATGTACATTTCTACGTCCGTCTGTCGAAAATAAAAAAATCTTGCATTTTCTAGCTCTATTTTGGCTTTTTTGTTTCATCAAATAGCTATGAAATAGCTATAAAAATATTTATTTTATTTATGTAATAAAATATTTATTTTCATCAATTTTAAATTCGCGAATATTATTATTCGTTAATTGAATAATTTGCTAATTAATAATTATTCTTTTAACAGTCCCTATTTTATTAAGGATGCCTTATCACGGAGCAATGTTTCAATGTTTCAAAAATTAATTTCTAAACAACTACAAATCCTATCAACTTAATTTCTTGCCTGAGAATTTTTACACGCCAAGTTAATTATTCGATTAAATTACCGAGAAAAAAGTTAATAATTATATATGTTTATCCAAAATAAGTAAACGTTTTTGCAGGTTTTTTTTGTGATTCGGCAAAAATAAATTTGGAGTATAAACAAATTTTTAGATACAAAACAAAGTCAACCTCAGTCTTCATTGTTTCAGAAATAATTTTTTGAACTTTGAAATTATGCTTCATGAAAAGGCACCATAAGCACTACAGAATTTTATCTTTGCAATGAGCCCTAGGAACATAAAAAATGTTAGATAATTTCGGAATTCATCAAAATCACGTGCTTTGACAATATGTAATTTCTTTTTAAATTTCGTGCCTATCATACTTCGCATCACCGAACAAACACACAGCGCTATCTTCTCCTGACTTACCGACTTTACCAAATTCGCATATATGAGAAACAACGACTTGAAAACTGGCCGGAAATTGTTTAGGGCAAATGAAATTTCTGTTACATGCACATTATGGCACATCGAATTTCGGGGACTTCGATATTAGGTTGATTGAAATTTGGGATAAATGAAAATTACGACAAAGGGAAATTAAGATAATTAGAATGTAGGTTGAATGAAATTTAGGGAAAACAAAAATTATGACAAATGGAAATTCGGTGAAATGAAAATTAAGTTAAACAGAAATTAGGACAAATAAAAATTATAACAAATTGATATTCGGGTAAATAAAAATTATGAAAAATGGAAATTCGGATAAATAAAATTTAGGTTGAATGCAATTTAGGGTAAATAAAAATTATGACAAATGGAAATTCGGTCACATGAAAATTAGGTTATATGTATAAAAGTAAGGACAAATAAGAATTATGACAAATAGAAATTCGGCTAAATAAAATTTAGGTTATGTGGAAATTAGGGTATTTAAAAATTATGGCAAATGAAAATTCTGTCAAACGAAAATTATACACAATAATAATTCGGGTACACAAAATTTGTGTCAAATGCTTCTTCGGGTAAATAGAAATTAGACTAAATAAAAATTAGGATTAATAAAAATTATGGTCAATGGCTTTTAGGAAACTTCATTTTCGGTGAAATAAAATTTATGTCAATTGAAATTCGGGGAATATTCATGCACCTCGACCCTCCCCTGTAGTAAAAATTATATTCATAACTATGAAGGCATTCAGTGTTGCATAAAATAAAAAAATAATGTTATCTTCATGTTAGAAAGATTTGAAGTTTGGTTTTTGTTTTGCAGAATGGTCGAGCCAGTAGCGAGAGTAGCGAGGATGGAGCCGGAAGTAGTGCCAGCACGTCCCGTGGTGCCGGAAGTGGATTTGGTACCGGCTGTACCGGCGGATGGCGAAGCGTCTTCGGAGCTGTTTCCGGTCGAGAACTCAGGCTTTACGAATGCGCACCCTGGAGTCCAGAAGCTTGGGCGTCACCAAGTATTACCTGTCCTCTCATTGCCACGAGGTAAGCAACTTTCTTTCAACTTCCAAAGTTCCCACTCTTCCCCAACTTTCCAAGTAAACGGCTAATTTTATCTACAACACAAAGTCATAATTAATTTTCATATTTCTTGCACATTTTAACAAGCAAGAACTTTCACCCCTACTATCTCCTGAAAAATTGAATTATCTCTAAAAAGAATGCGTGATCTGCACAATTTTTAAATATACTTTTCTGTTCAATGGTTGAAATATCTAAGTGGATCAATTTACTAATTATCAATTTATCAATTGGAACTATTATTTTACATAATAATCTACAAAAGTTCGCAGCTAATATATTCGGTTTGCAGCATAAAGTTGGTCCGCAGAGATGCTTTTGTTTTTTTTATTATTTTATATTTTGAGATTGGTTTTTATATATATTAAATATCTTAAATAAATAAATATATTATATTATATTATAATATCTTAAATAAATATCTTATAATAATCTTGAAGGGTTTCCGTTCGCAGTGTCAAGTCGTTCCACAATTGATAATTGAAGCCTTGGCAGAAAGAACATTGCCTCAAATTTTGTGGAGTTTTATAATTATAAGTTTTTTTAAAACTGCTTCTCCATTCTACGGAAGTGCTGCGATTGAAAATTCGAAAATTGAATTCGGAATTAAATGCCCCAGGCGGAAAATTTATGGATAATCTATCGATAGTGATTATCTATAGTCACTATATAAAAAACTATATAAAAAATAATTTTGGAAAACTGAAGTTATCAAAATTATGCATAATTTTTTAC
>JBAGKK010202812.1:0-22391 GCA_037177015.1 Euceroptres primus | reverse complement strand
TCTAGTAATTATTTATGTATTTCTGTTTGCTTTTCTATTGGTTTTTTTCAATTTATTTATTCTTTTTATTACGTTATCTACAAATCATCTGGACATGATCTGATATAATCTTGATCATCTATTATCTTATCTTAAATATCTGCGGGCTCGTTTGATGGCGCCACCGTCGAATATGCGTCTGCACTTCTTAAGCATTTACTGTCCACCCTCTGGGATCAGCAGCTAAAAGACAAACCTGTACCAGAATGAAGCCGGGAGGTATGTACGATGTTTAATGTATTATAAGTATTTTCAAGGGGTAAGTGGAGTCATACAAACGCGTGACAGTCCAAATCGAGTTTTCACTGATTTGTCCATTGTTGGCTATTATCGCCCTTTTCCTACACATATATAAACCACACGTACCGACCAATCTAACATACAATCTTTGAGTTAATCTATATATATATAATTTTACTTTCGTTTTGCAATCATTCGGAACAATTTCCCAAAAGTTCTTTTTAAAGTTTTATCAGTTAACAATTATTCTAGAAGCAGTAAAACTTAACATTGAACAAGCTGAGCCACGTTAATAAGAAAAATTCGTTCATAGAGCTTGGTTAAAAAAGATAACAATTCTTATGCAGGTTTTATCATTTTACATGGTGGACCTATCTCCCTCCAGAGTTTATTACCTGTACGGAAAATATGTACGGTCGGTGAATCCACTAAAAAAAAGAGTCACGAAAACTGAAATTCTATAATCATTATATGACATGTTACGATCGGGTACTAAAATTTTCTGGTCAGTTAAATCTCTTCTATTTTTAATCCGAAGTAAAATCAGAGCCAGACCTAAGTGAACCCAGAATGCACCGATCCAGACGTCTTCGAAGAGACCGATGTCGCAATGCGTTCCGGAGTTATCTGTTACCACGACTTCTAAGAATAATAAGAAAATAATAACTAATCTTAGGAACCAACAATGCGATTTGGAGATTTTAGAAAGGACCAAGAGTTAATTTAATTTAATTTGTCGAACCCGCTTCTGAAGAGTCGCTTGGAAGGCATATCGCAATGTGCATGTGAACGCATTATACACGCACATTACATATGAACGGCTACACACGTTAACAGAAATGAAGAGGTCGTTTCCCTCTACCATCCACACAAATATCACTTCCCACTATTTAATAATGAGATCACCTCTTACCACTTCTCTGTCCAGTACCTAACAGCATAATTCTGTTTCTTCTCAATCTAGAAACCCAATAAGAAATCAAAACATTTCCTAGTCCTACAATCATGCAGCTTTAATATCCCCTACTCCTAAAATGCGCATCTTTAAATACCAATCAATAAACAGAACAGTCTCTTCTTCTAAGTAAATCGTGGTGCCCACTACTAAAATTTTGCCACTCAAGTAAAACGTCACACTTCCTAATCCGAAAAAATTAATCTTCTCCTACTCTTAAACGACCCTATACCTTCCACATTTATCAGAACCCAACGAAAGAATAGGAAATTCCCCACTTTTATTATTTCTACTTCCTCTACCATCCACATCAATATCATTTGCCAATATTTATTACGTCATACAACTTTTTCAGTACTCCCCACATCATAATTTCGTTTCTTCTAAATCTGTAAGCCAAATAAACAATCAGAATATCCCCTACTCCTGAAACGCGCATCTTTAATATACCAATTGACACTCCCCACTCCCAAAATTGCGCATCTTTAGTTACCAATTAATAACCAGACCATCTCCTACTCCTAATAAATACATATCCATTATACCTAACCCCTTCCCCATTCCATATTCTATTTTCCAATTTAAATCTGAAAGACCTCCTACATTCCATTCTTTATAAAACAACCAACGAAAAACCCATCTCTGATTCCTATGAAATAAACCCCACTTAAATTTACATCTCCTACCCAGCGGGAGCGTCCCTTCGTTTCCTACTGATTTAAGTAAGAATTCACTTAAGTTTCTAGAACACGGGAGTCCCGTAATTTCTTTCAATTAACACTTAATTACTCTTACATCGAAAAACGCTAAAAAAAGGCGTTTCTACTGAGTTGGAGTTTCTTAGCTGAGAAACCAATAGTTAGGTAAATCGTACTAAACCACGTAAAATAATGTGCAGTAGAATCATTAGTGGAGGTGAATTGACGTATTTACATCTTTATTGTGAAATTAAAATCAAAGACAATTCGGGAACTGTGTCATCGGTAATTGAACGTTGCTACGATCTCTTCAGTGTGAACCGAACCTCGAATCAACCTCACGCAAGTATAAGTTGCATTTTAGTTATAAGTTAACTACCAAATATAATCATTATATTATTCATTGCAATTCTACCATATTTCTTTCTTTCTGCTCATTTCTTTTGAAAATTCTGTCATAATAGATCCCATAGATCCGACGAAGCAACGTCCCTACAATAATAAATTATAACAAGCCTTACCAACTTGTTTTTTTTGAAAAAAGCAACATATCCGACTTTACCATTTCTTTTAAATAAGCCTATTCCAAAATATCCTAAATACTTTAACTGCTAAACGTAACAAACGAGATTCATGTTGAAAATTTATTATTAGCTCAAGTATTCTATGTTCAAAAAAGGTAATGTAACTCATAATTTCCTTAAACCGGAAATAATATCTTCTTAAGTTGTTAAAATTTTTTGAATACAGTGGTTCATGACTATCTTTAACAACAGTGTTTAATAGTTTTTAATTATAATTTTTTATTAGTATTTAATACTAAATCCTGTGAAACATTGTTAATAAAAAACATAATGGGACCCCAGTATTTTTTCAGTGTTTAAAAGCGCAGACTGTATTGACAAGAAAAATTGAACCTTCGCCTGGAGAAACTTATTTAGATTATTTTTTTGGCCGCGACGTTCTTTTAATAATTTCAGCTTTTTTTACTGTTTCGAAAACCCAGGATAGCGCGTCAATTGTAAAAAAAAGTAAAATTTCTGTTCATTTAAGAAAACCAAAGTCTTTAAATCCATGATAAGGTTCTCATTTACAGACTTCATCAGTTATTTTATGTGTCGCAATGCTGAAATTTTCTTTTTCTGCCTTTCTTCAAATCGTCCAGCCGAGTTTGAACACTGACAAGGCAAGGGGTGCTTAAAGCGGTCCAGCTGAGTCTTAACACTGACAAAGAAAGGGGTGCTCAAGGCGGTCCAGCTGAGTCTTAACATTGACAAAGCAAGGGGTGCTTAAAGCGGTGCAGCTGAGTCTCAACACTGACAAGGAAAGGGGTGCTTAAAGTGTTCCAGCCGAGTTTTAACACTGACAAGTCAAGGGGTGCTTAAAGCGGTCCAGCTGAGTCTTAACGCTGACAAAGCAAGACGTGCTTGACGCGGTCCAGCTGAGTCTTAACCCTGACAAGACAAGGGGTGCTTAAAGCGGTCTAGCCGAGTTTGAACACTGACTAGGCAAGGGGTGCTTAAAGCGGTCCAGCTAACTCTTAACACTGACAAAGAAAGGGGTGCTCAAGGCGGTCCAGCTGACTCTTAACATGGACAAAGCAAGGGGTACTTAAAGTAGTCCAGCTGAGTCTTAACACTGACAAGGCAAGAGGTGCTCAAAGCTGTCCAGCCGAGTTTTAACACTGACAATGCAAGGGGTGCTTAAAGCGGTCCAGCTGGGTCTTAACACTGGCAAAGCAAAGGGTGCTTAAAGCGGTCCAGCTGAGTCTTAACACTGGCAAGGCAAGGGGTGCTTACAGTGGTCCAGCGGTCCAACTGAATCTTAGCACTGACAAAGCAAGGGGTGCTCTAGGCGTTCCAGCTGAGTCTTAACATTAACAAGGCAAGGGATGCTTAAAGCGGTCCAGCCGAGTCTTAACACTGACAAGGCAAGGGGTGCTTAAAGCGGCCCAGCTGAGTCTTAACACTGACAAGGCAAGGGGTGCTTAAAGTGGTCCAGCCGAGTTTTAACACTGACAAGGCAAGGGGTGATTAAAGCGGTCTAGCCAAATTTTAACGCTCACAAGGCAAGGGATGCTTAAAGCGGTCCAGCTGAGTCTTAACACTGACAAAGCAAGGGGTGCTTAAAGCGGTCCAGCTGAGTCTTAACACTGAATTGCAGTACTCTTACTGCTGAACTGAATTTTTGGGGCACTGAAGAAAGTGGAAAGATTTGGTTTCGACCAAGTTTCATTAAAACTTGATTCGAGATTAAATTTTCTATACCTTAAACAGATATCGCGAACTATCAATATTGAAAGTTGTTGTTGATTGCTTGGAAAGTTTGAAAATTGAAATTCGCCAAGAATAGGGCCTGGCGAAGTTGGACTAAAGCCGGAATAGGCAATTTAGCTTGACAGGTTTCAATTGAGTTTTGAAAGACTTAATGGTCAGATGAAGTCGAACCAAAGCCGGAATAGGCACTTTGGAAATGCAGATTACAATTAAATCACTCCTGATTTTTTCCGACAAAGTAGAACCAAAGCCGAAATAGGCACTTTGATTTGACGGGTTTTCAACTGAGTTTGAAAGATTTAATGATCAGATGCTGATTGAAACAAAGTCGGAATAAGCACTTTGCGGAGACAGGTTTTTTGATTGAGTCAAGTAAGCTTAATGATTGAATATATTAGGACATAATCAGAAGAGAGATACATATATAAACCATTCCGAACACCTTTCAAAGATTTCAGTGGTAATTAGAATACTATTTTCATTCCGTTCCCTTAACCTAGCGAAAAGAAAATAGTTCAAAAATTAAAAAGACGACCACATGGTGGGTAAAAGGCTAAAGATAGGATTGCATGTGCAGTCGCTCGCAGGCAGCTTGAGTTGCTTACTGATCAACTTTCAGGAAATAAGGCCGAATCACCCGTAGATCCCATTGGCCAGCATTCCTGTTCTAATTTTACAGAAGGAAGTGCTGATATTCTTGAAGTAATTGAACCCCAAGAAAAGTCTGAAAACCTTTTTCTAGAATTCTCGAACTATTTCGAAATATTATTAAATAATGACCCGGAAAGGTACCCGGAAAAAGAAACACCAACAGGCTAAGGCTGTTAAGCATAAAGCGAAGACGAAGAATTTTGGGTTCAAAACCTCCATAAATTTGAAAACTCTTTTCAAAGTAGTCGACCCTATCCGGATAAGTGTCGCCTTCATAAAAATGACCCGAGGCGAAAACTTTTTGAGACTACAGAAATTCCGTCTTGGCAAGCAATAACCAGGAAAGAAACCGATTGAGTAGCCCTTCCTGCATTGTTTTTTTCATTTGGTAGTGACCTTCATTTTCCGTTTTCCCTTACCGAAGACCCGGTAGATACTTCAGGATCCAACTAAAACAAATCATTCAAAATAAATTAATTTTCTGTTTTGACCTACCGTAAAGGAAAAGGGAAGAACGGGAGAATACCTTGCCCTACTTCTTATCCGAATAGCTAATGACAGAGAATATCAAATTTACAGGTTGCACTTGCAAAACCCGAAGAAAGAAAGTTTTGGACAAGTTAATTAAGAAACGGCAGCTAAAATTGCACGATTCTCCTTCCACAAAATATATTTCCTTGTCAGAATTCCCTATTCTTATTGCATTGAGTAATTTTGTTAAAAGGCAAAATCACGGAAAACTGTTAGGTATAAAAATAGATGTCGTAGAAAATTCATTTGGTAATATACCAGGGCTTAGTAATTTTCAGAGTACTCAAACGCCAATTTTTGAAACAGAAACGGTATAAGAAGTCGGAACCGAACCACACGAATTTGATTATTCTGAGCTCTTTAGCTAGATTTTGATCCTCTCCTTGCAATACCCGGAATAGACGAAATCTTGAATGAACTCTAAACACCCTTAAAAAAATCAATTTCTATCAATTTTGAGAACAAAATATTAAAATAATTAACCCGAGTAAAATTAAATTTAAAAAATTAAATTTAACTGCCTAAATTGTTTAGAATAAACATTTCATTAATCTAATGAAATAATTGTACAAAAATTGAATTAAAATAGGTGATAAGCCTCTGTGAAATTACCTGTCGAGAAAGACCTAAAGAGAATGTACTGGGTTCGGATTAAGTAAATTTTCTTCTGCTAAACTTTCCAAACCACCTAGGATTTCCGTAAAAATACCCCTACAAGGTACCATATGTTTGGAACTAGTTCTGTTATAAATTCCATTCTTCCAAAAATTGAACTCGTAACAAATTTAACCCACCCTAACGTGAATCTTGATGGCTAAAACTTTTCGAAGGGACCACTTCAAGAATTAACAGCCAAATACGATTTATCAAAGCTAGTTTATACATTATACTATACGACAGGTCCGCCCCACAAAAGAACGTTGTACGTAAAGTGTGTAGTCGAGGATTTTAAGAGACATAATTATTTCGACGAAATAAGTGACGGTAATACGAAATTGAAATCAGCTGAGCATTTTGCGGCTAGGAAAATAATTAAGGCTTTAGAAAATTTTTATTATTTTAACGAAGAGAAAACGAAAAATTCAACTGAAACCTTTATAGTCCATCTTCAAACTCAACCCGTCAAACCTAGGATAAAGCTTTACAAGTGGGAGAATTGTTGTGAACATTGTTATCTTCGTGGTCATAAAATTTTTAAGTGTCACAAATATCGCCCTAACATTCAGAAAAAAAAGGCAAGACTCGAAAGAATTAACCCGACATATTTATTAACGACTCTCGTTAGTTGACTTTTAGAAATATCTAATTTGATTATTTTTGCTATTTCTAGCCAGCAGTAATTGACATACTTGTTAAAATCGAAATATTTCAAGCATAATATTTAAAATTAAAATTTTTGTATTCACCAGCTATCAAACCTTTATAATAATTACGGTTATAACTTAGAAAATTTGTATCCCTTTAAATGTAAAAGATTTTATAAGTCCATAGATTGAACTCGAGAAATATTCAGACAATATCCATTTAAAAATTTTTTCCTCTCGTTTTACACAGACACTGTAAGTATCTCTGCCATATCGAAAACTCACATTCAAATCTCATTTTAGTGGTAAGTCATTTATCCGACTTAAAAAAATTCACAAAGCGATCTTACATATTTTATAAATTTTACGACAACACCTTAACAGTTTTGGAATTGCGTTTTAAACAAATTTTTAATACAGCCACAATTGTTTAGTTCAGAAAATAATATCGTTAAGTTTGGGTGACTTTAATACTTGAACTTTAGAAATCTTTCTGAATTTAAAGTAACTATTTTATAATATTTATAGAAAACTCTTGAGGCAAAATTTCAGCGATTTATAAGAACTCAAACAACAACAATTTAAGTAAACAGCAAACTTTCAAAATATTTTAATTCCCAAAATATATTCAATTATTTTTGGAATTTTAGTCAATAATATTTGACATACCGTGTCTCAACTTAGCACTTAATTACTACAAAATAAAAATTAAGTATTCAAATAGCTCTACTTTAAGAGAGACATCTGATCACCTTATATCTTACGCGACCTACATATGGCCGGCCTTGACACAATCCTTGGCGATAAGCGCAGGGATCTGTAAACGATCCAACGCACGGATTGAAAACAAACATACTAGCCATTTTTAATTAACGACTTGAAATAAAATTACTAAAATTATGAACCCCGATGAAGTGAAAGCAACAAGGCTTCAGAAAGAAGAAGAAGAAAGGGCGAAAAGAAATAAGACATCTGAAAATTCCCAAACCAAGGCAAGTGGGAGCGCAGATCGTCCACTCGACCAAAATCATGATGATGACCCTGAACAAACCATGGGAACCGGAATTGACCATAATATCACAACAGAGATGGTCACCAATATGGCGGAGTGTATCGCCTTACAACAGGGTATACTACACGTTCAATATTTTGACGGTAAGAATATGCGCGTTCACGATTTCATCCAAGATATTTATAACGGAGCAGCGTATGATCCCACTGAATGCCAGAAAAAATATGTGAAAGCAGTTTTAGGACGACTAAATGGGGCAGCCCGTGACAGCATTCGAGAAATCGAGATAAATACTCTAAAGGAATATATTTCTCATCTAAAACAACGGTTTTTGACCAAGAAATCCTAACCTTGGTATTTACAGGAAAAGTCTTGATCAGAATGAGAAAAGAGGAAGGGGTAACTGAATTTTACGACAGGCTGTTACTTCTTTACTCAGGTGCTGAAGCAGCTTTGGAAGAAAAATACGGACAACAAGCAACTAATATGACGTCACCTTTGAAAGACTGTGCTCTAGAAGCTTTTATAAGAGGTTTGCCAGATGAGATGTCTGCCAGTGTGGATGTTCGAGATCCCCAGAACTTACAGGACTCCTTAAGAACAGCCTTGCACGTAGAAACAGGACAAAGGGAGCTACAGCTGAACGGAACCAACATGTACCGAGTATCAAGGCAAGACATCCCAAATAATGGACAATTCTACGCGACAGGAGACCAAGCCCTTATCGCTCCGCTAACCAAAATTTTAACCCCCAAAATAATATTCAGCAACCCCCTTCAGGTATTTTAAGGAATATGAATTATTATTTCCCTCCTCAGCAACCGCAATTCCCGCCCTATCAACATTCTTATTCTTATAATTATCCAGATCCTAGCCCTTATCCTTATTACTCGCAATTCCCACCTCCACAAACTCAAATGAATCCTTCGTACCATACTAAAAATATCGGTTATATCACCCCACCATCTTCTTCATCTCTTGGACCTTTCAAACCAAACAAAGGTTTAAACTATAACAGCCTTCGACGCAACGACGCGGCGACGAGCGACACAGCACAGGAGCGTCAAGTAAGTGTGAAATTTCTAGAATCTCCCGAAACAAATATCAAACAACAGGGGAAAGCCGAGAATCCCCAGTAATAGTAGTATGAGCTCCCAAACTGAGATATGGCCGTGCTCGTTTTCTAATCGACACAGGAGCAGATGTTAATTTGATAAAATTAAATAAATTAAACGTCGTATTACTTGTGAATTCTCGAGAGATTTTAGAACTTTCAGGAATAAGCAGAGTACGCACCAACACTTTAGGAACAACAACTTTGTTAATCCGAAAAATTTTAGTAAAATTCAATGTAGTCCATTCTGATTTTCCGATTTCAAGCGATGGAATATTTTGGAAGAGACTGCCTTAGACAAAAACCAAAAGCCAAAAATATTTAGAATTCACGCACGCATGCGAGAAATCATCCCTTTAGACATTTTAAACCGAGAAATAGAAGAAGGATACCTTCCTTTAATTGAAACAACCCCTCGACTCTATATGGGCAAAGTCTCCGTCACTAATCGAAACAGAGTTGCATTTATTTTAGCAATAAATCCTACCGAAGACAATATAGACATACAAGTAACCCCACAAGAACCTTTCGAATATTGTAACATCCCCGGAGATGAATATCTTGAATGTTTTGACTCCGCTGAAGACATAATGCAACCAACAGACCGGACAAAGGCTGTCATGGATAACCTCCGTTTAGAACATCTAAATTTAGAAGAAATTGAATACGTAAGAAAACTCGTTTTAGAATTTATAGTCGATTTTTATGTACCCGGTGATAAACTCTCATCAACTCCACTAGTCAAGCATAAAATTCCCACAACGGATGAAAAACCCACAAATACTAGACAATATCGATTCCCACCTGCTCAAATAGAAGAAATAGAAAGACAACTAGCTAGGATGCTTACAGATGAGAACTCTCCATATAACTTGCCGCTGTGGATCGTACCAAAGAAGCCTGACGCGCAAGGTAATAAGAAGTGGCGTTTTGTAATAGACTTCCACGCTAGTAATGAGAAAACAATAGGGGACGCACACTCTCTAGTTAACATCACAGATGTCCTAGACCATGTAGGCCAGGCTAGATATTTCTCGACTTTCGAATGGGCATGGGGATTTCACCAGATAGAAACCGACCTAAAAGATCGACCAAAAACCGCATTTTCTACCCTTAACGGACATTACGAATATACTAGGATGTCCTTCGGTCTAAAGAACGCACCTGCGACTTTCCAAAGGCTTATGTATAAAACAATACGGAGTTTACAAGGAATAGAACTGCTTGTTTATCTAGACGATATTGTAGTTTTTGCTAAAGATTTAGACGAACATGAGAAAAAAATTAAAAGATTGTTTTCTAAATTAAAAGCAGCTAATTCAAAGCTACAACCGAAAAATGCGAGTTTTTTAGACGAGAAGTAATTTATTTATGTTACATAATTAGTGAAAACTAGAAGCCTCGGTGGTTCAGAGGATAGCGCGTCAGACTTCCATGCAGGAGGACTGGGGTTCGATCCCTGAGCCGGTACCAATGGAAATTTTTCTATGTACTTCTACCGGGGCTTCGATGGTTCGGAACCCACCTTAAACTGTAGGTCCCCTCAGAAAAATAAAAAATGTACGAGGAAGTATTGTAAGGATTGGAAGTCATGTAAACCCTTAGGGGACACATTATAAACAATTAAGTTAATTAGTGAAAACGGACTAAAACCAGATCCGAAAAAAATTGAAGCCGTAAAAAGATTTCCGAGGCCAACTAACGCCCGTAATATCAGACAATTTTTAGGACTTGACGGATATTATTGTCGTTTCATTAAAGACTTTTTAAAACGCGCTAAACCCCTTTCTGACTTATTAAAAAAGGAGCAAAAGTTTATTTGGACCTCAGAACATGAAAAGGCTTTCGAAGGCTTGAAGGCTTCCGATTATGCAATAGGTGCTGTGTTAAGCCAGGAGAATGATGGTTTCACCACCCTGTAACATATCTGTCTCGACTCTTAACCGGTCCAGAGAAAAAATTATTTTACCACGGAGAAAGAATGTCTAGCTGTACTCTACGCAGTTAGGTGTTTTCGCCCCTATTTATATGGTCAAAAATTTGTATTGGTAAGTGATCACGAACCCTTGAGATGGAAAGATAACATCAAATAACATCAAAATAAACCCCCTCTAGCACCAACATCTACACCAATTCCAGGGTGCTCCGAGAATTAGGACGCCAGTACCATTGGAAAACGGTCACATCCTCGCAAAGTGCAAGAAAAAAAATCCCCAAAATTAGATTCAAATTCAGATAAAGAGCAAGAAAAAGAACGGAGTCAATTGTATGAGAAAGAAGAAGATATGCTGGAACCATACCCATCAGTTCTAATTTGAAGAAGACGAAAAAGTGTCCTTCCATGTTTAGACATTACTTACGACTCAGTAAAATTTCCCTCCCCGTTAAAATTCGCTCCTGCATTTAATCATGCCCCAATTTTTATTAATCTTTGCAGTGAAGAAGAATCTGAGATTGTAGATCGAGATATTGGACAATTAGAAACCGATCCTTCTAATATCCCAAACCATATGGATCATCCACCTGATAATAATGAATCAGATACGGAAGATGAAGACGATCAAATAAAAATTCACGAAAACTTAAAAACTCTAGAAGCTGAGTTACAAAGAACAATTGACAGCCTTGATTTCAACAAAACCCGTCAAGAACTACAAGATGAATTGCAACAGTCTTTTTCAAGATTTGAGCAATCCCAGGAAAAGCGTAAATTTTCTTCCAGTAATAAAGAAGATTTAGACGATCCGAGGGAGAGGAAGACGAAGACCTATTAAGGACACTCGAATAATGCGACCCTTACGACACCGAGGAAGAAGATGCCGAACTGCAAAGAAGAATTGATAAACTAATTCAACATAGCTAAAAGCAAACGGGACTGAACACAGGAGAAAGGAATGAAATCAGCCAGGTGGATTCTGAAATAAATCAAGAAAACCCAAGCGGATGTGAGAGTTCGACTATCACTGATGTCGAAGCGGAAGGCCCTCCCAGTCTCTCTGAGGAACAAAGAACAATGCAAGAAAAGAAAATGAAATAGAAAATCCTCAGGGCTGCGCCAGGAAAAAAGGGAACAGCGCGAGAAAGAGAAGATTCCGCGAATGAAACGGGCAAGATACCTACTACGCTTGCCAGTGAGAGTAAAGATGAAAGAGAACCACCCGGTGATCACTCTGTAATAGCTCCCCTCCCATCCCAAACATTGTCAACTCCTCACCCTCTAATGAAACCTAGGGCACGATCCACACCCCTTACAGTAGGATTCAAAATCGCGGGAAAAATCATAGAAGAAGAAAACGATGAGGATTCAAAAGAAGAACCAGTAAGGAAAAAGGTAGAAACTCAGCCGAAAAATCAACATATCGACCGACGGATCCACCCAGTAACACCTCCCACGCGAGCAAAGAAAAGTAGGCGGCGGAATTAATTTCTCGCGGCCATCATCCAGCCACCCGACCCCTCTCACCCCACCGATGATTATGAAACCATGGAATACGCTAGCGATGTAGATCTCAATGGCGGAATTCGAGGACTAGATTTGCGTAACGTATTATTTCAGGGTTGCAGGGAAAATTTAACGTATAAAAGAGATACTTATATTCACTTTTCAACAGCCAATTGCGAATTCTCATCCCCAATAGACAAACTATTATTAGACCTAGAGATAATTGACACAGGAGAAATAAAACTGCAGCACCCAAAACTGGAAGAAATTTTAATTACTTCACGCGGAAGAAATAAAATTTTTACTATAATAACAAAAGGCAAACACTGTAACGAAATCAAAGAAGATAATTTAAAAACTACTCTTAAAATTTGCGTTTGTTACTTAGTGAAGAACAAGTAAATACGCTACGAATTTCTTTAGCAGGAAATTATTTAGAGGGAATAACTCCTACCCGATTTACCGAGAACTTCTCTGAAATATTTTATGAAGATAACTTAAATATTAGCTTATGCTATGGACAATTCTTGATCTAATCTTTAGAAACAGGTCCCAAAATTATTTCAGAATTACATAAAAGTCTTATTGGATGTCACAAAGGAATGACTAAAACATATCGCAGAATTCGGGAAAGATTTGGTTGGCTGGGAATGCAAAATGATATAACTGAATACATTAGACACTGCAAAACTTGTCAGGAACAAAAGGTTATTCGTGCCAAAACACGAGAACCTATGATAATTACAGATACTCCGTTAGACACATTTGACAAAATTTATTTGGTCACAGTAGAAAAACTCCCCACTACACTAGATGATAATAGACATATTCTAACTATCCAAGATAACTTATTTAAATACTGCATTGCTATACCCGTAACAGACATAAGTGCTACAGCCATCGCACATACAATAGCTAAACATGTATTCGCCCAGTTCGGAGCCCCACCCGCAATACTAACAGACCGCGGAGGGTGTTTCATTAGTAAATTATTGTCAAATCTATGTAGGATTTTTGGAGTTAAACAATTAACAACTTTTGGGTACCGTCCACAAACAAATGGCTCTTTGGAACGAAACTATGTGATTCTGGTTGAATACATAAAACATTACGCGAGAAATTATGACGACTTGGACTGAATTATTCCATTCGCGATGTTTGCATATACTTCAGTCCATGAAGCAACGGATTTTACCCCTTATAAAATGGTTTTTGGTAGAATTGCTCGGGCAAAAACAGCTTTTCCATGCGAGGAGAAATTAATAACTAATAAAAATATTGGACGCCAAAAATTTAATCCCAACAAAAATGCGTTCAAACGTAAATTATGATAAAAACACAAGAACTTTTGAAGGCAAAATTGGAGGATCGGCATATGACGTAAAGGAACCTCGTCAAAATAAATTTGATTTACGATATCGTGGACCTTATAGAATCCTGGATATTAACAATAAACATAATGTTATTCTCGAAGGACCTGGTGGACGAAGAATTCAGAAGCATATAGACAAGCTTAAGATTGCTTACGAATAAATAAAATTGGACGCTTCGAAGTTTGAGGGGATATTCTTTTAAAATAATGAATAATGTAAGGATATCCACCCCCGACTCGCAGTGTCCATAATAAACCAGAGAACCAATTGTTTTCCCTCGGTTGATCACGCTCAACTTTTCTCGAACTAAACAGATAAAAGTTGTCAAGCGTTATAAATCGTGTCAAGACACAAAATCTACGAGAGAACCCAATCCATATAGATCATCTCACTGGACCAACCGCTGAGGCTTTTAGCGGATGTTGAGACATTAACTTTCAATCCTGATGTAATAGCTCGACATACGTCCGAAAGAACAAGTAATAAGAATAAAATAAGATGTGGAAACCAACATTTGCAAATTACGTAGCAACAAAAACACTCGAAGAACTCAAGGAAAAATAGTCTGAAGCAATATTTATTTGTAAACATAAGTTGTAAAATTCTAAATTTAGAAGGCTTCCAGAGACCAATAAAAATATTCCAATGTTCATCTTTCCAGGTTACCATGAGTGAAGAAGAAATTGATATTGCCTTTAAGGAAAAATGCACGGAAACAGCAGATTATAAAACTTTAGACGCAGTCCGGGGCTTAATTGGTAGAAGTACTTATTGTTCCATTTTGGACCTCCAACAGTCATATTGTTACATAAAAATTGACGAAAATGACACTAACAAAACAGCTTTTACAAGTCCCGTGAATAAATTTGAATTTAACTTTCTACCTCCAACTGTGAAAGGATCAGAGGTTACATTTCTAAAACTATTAAAGGAACTATTTCCCAGGGGAGAAGAAAAGGGAATAATTTTCTTCTCCTTAGGAATTATCATAGTAACAACCAGTTTTGAGTATCTTAAGAATTTCATATTCGAAATTTTTAACACATTTTCTTCAAAAACTATTGGGATCTCAGTAATACGCTGCAAATTTTTCAGCTCTAAACAAAATGCTCATGATTTTGTAAATCAATGGATGATGGCAGAACCAAGAATAATATCATCACCAATTTATTCGGGCAAACTAATATTATATTTCCAAGTTCTAAAAAATGAGTTTAGAACTGTTTTAAGAGAATATAACTCCAATAATAATTGCCAAATCCTCTAGAACTTTTTAGAAATTTGAAAAAGACTATGACTATGACGAAAGATTATGTTTAGACATAATCCATGGACTTGGGAGATATTACCATCAAATTGGAAATAATCAAATTCCTTTTACCCATGGACACAAAGCAATAGAATATTTACAAATGTTTCCAAGTGTATTCCGACACTTTCGTTGGCTAATGCATTTAAACGAAGTAGATTGGATTACAGTACCACATAATTAGGTTAAAATTCACTTATTAACTAACAAATAGGAGGATTACATAGCAAACCTTTAAAATTAATTAATTATTAAAATCCAAAATAATAATAATAATAAAACCAATAAAATACAACCGTACTGAATCTCAAACATCTAATTTTTCTGGCCTCAATGAGTGCGAAATATGTGGAAAAAGTTCTCAGTGAAATTGAATACGGAGAATACATAGGAGTTTTTGAAGGTTTAGAAACTGAAAGTATTAATACATTGAAAGAAAGATTTGTAGCAAAATTAGCTAAATTTTATCTCAAGCTATTTACAGAGGCGAATATTGAACCAACCACTTGGATTTGTCCAACACCACATTATAACAGAAAACCCATTTGTGCTTCAAGATCCTTGCAGGACTCTTCTAGGCTACTCGAGAGTAAAAAAGCAACAAATAAATGAATAAATTATTAATTTAGTGCCAGGTGGAATAATCAAACCATCAATATCGTCATATAATAATCAAACAAGAACATCTTTAAAGTGGTCTTCTGCCACTTAAACTTTAGTATGGAATCTATCCGTAATTTTCGCAACCCTAAACCATCAGATAATCGCACCAAATCTCAATTCAAAACTATCAAGGAAATACAAAACAAAATTAATGATGCCTCATATTTATTCATTATGGACCTAACAGATCTTTATGCTCGAATAAAACTCAGCACTAATGATACACTGAAAACAGCCTTTCTTAGTCCTATAGGAAAATTTGAATTCGAATATTTAGCTCGCACAATAAAGGGATCGGAAACAACATTTTTAAATTTATCAAAAGAATTATTTCCAAAAGGTGAAGAACAAGACATGCTATTCTATCCCAAGGGAATCATAATTTCCAGCAAAACATTAAAGGATCATGTGAAAACAATATTAGAAATTTTTCATGGTTTTTATGTTAACAACATCACCATAATAGTAACTAGATGTGAGGCTGTGAGACCAATATCCACCCGTATAAAAAACGGAACCAATTTACTCAGGACAATTGATTTTATATTTCCAAGTTCTAAAAGACCGAATCGGAACAGCCTTGGCAGAATATTGTTGCCATAATATAAAATTTGTCGCCATATCATTAGGATTATTCTAAGAAACCGAAAAAGACTACGAGAATTGTGAAAAAACATGTTTGGCCATAATTCATGGGATCAAAAGATTTAACCAAAATATATTAAATAACTTATTCCTGTTTCCTAACAGACATAAAGCGTTGGAGTGGCTAACAGTCACAAGATTTATAGATCCTAAATTGAATTGGTGGTTCTTGGATTTAAATAACATCAATTGGGACGTAGTACCATATAATTAAAAGGTCTTTACATTTTTCTTTTTATATAAATTATACATATACATTATATACACCATACTATCCATGTTTACCGTCGATAAACCAAGATCTCTTAATAAGATGGAAATCTTCAATTAAAACTATTTAAACAAATTCACTTCTGTCCTTTTAACACCACCGAAGACGATGTCGATTTCAAGGGGGGGAGGGTGATTGACATAAAAATAAATTTTTACTTTTATTTGTTTTTTGACAAATTAATTTGCTTACATAGATAAAATAATTATTGATATCCTTACATAATTGATACACTTTTTAGTATTTTTAAATTTAGAGAAAACTAGTGCCCTTGACTGCTATAGTCTCATGGCCTCCCAAAAATCGACCCGCGATAATGAACTGTTTTACTTGTAACCCACAAGATAACTGTCTTACCCGATTACAATTATTATTGGATTTTTCTCTAATATATTATTTAATAATACTTAACATACTTAAATTTGACTTCTTGTGTCTAAATAAGCATTTAACCTTTATTAAATATTGCTCACAGAGTCACCATGATCTTCAAGATGTTAACATTCTGAGAAATATTTAAATTATTAGGATTTATCCATTTATCCATCCCCTACAGCCTATGAAACCATGACATCAAACAAGAACCCAGGAATATTTTACAAAAAGATTAAAACCCTACTTAGTCCAATAAGTCCCACCAGGACTTATTGGCCTCTAACTATCTTTTTAGACCTTGAAAGACTACAAAACCACCTACCCATCGAATTTTGAAAAGAGGAAGTAACTTCAGTACATTATGGTTGTGTGGAACAATTATCCCAACCATGTATCCCCGAAATAAGACCACAAAGAAAGATAATTCAAGCAGAAAACATTTTTCAATTAGCTAAAAACTTATTGAAGGATGTAGAAAAGGTCCCTTTAGAAGATAACAAATTACCCTCTACCATGAGAAAACGAAGGGCACTCTTCAAATTCGTTGGATCGGCTGTGAGACCAATTTTGGGAATCCTAACTTTTGAGGATGGAGAAACCTATATAGAAGCAATAGACAATCTGTATAAACTCAATAAAAACTTGACACATCTACTAGGAAAGCAAACACATATAATACAAGCAGACTTACAAAAATTACTCGAAGAAGCATACAATCAATCTCAAATTTTAGAGTACCTCAAAACTAGTTTAAATAACACTGTAGATTCGATAAATAATATCTCCGAAATTCACCACAAAAACAAATACCTTAGTATTTTTGGAGCTTGGTCAAATAGCTTCGAAGCAAGACTGGAACATTACATTAAATCTCGTCAACAAATAATTGAAATGATATTGACAGCTAGAGAAGGAAAACTGCACACATCACTATTGTCCACAGATCAATTACATGACATAAAAAAATCGGGTATCATTCAAAAAAACTGTTAATTATCATCGATATTCCTCTGTTAGAAAGAACTGCTTATATTCTCTACAAAATGCACCCATTTCCAATTTCTCAAAACTTAATCCACAAAGACTATTTAGCGTATATCATTCTACGAACACCCTACCTAGCAGTTGCAGATAACCGACGTTCATATGTTTATATGGATCAGCCAAATCTGGATAAATGCTCAAGAACAACCAGTTACGATATTTGTAGCATTGATCAACCTATTTATAAAATGAATACAATTCCAAGTTGCAAAAGTAAACTTTTATTAAACCCAAGTACAGAAACATTGAAATTATGCAACATACGAGAACAAATACTGGAAGCCATTAGAACGCAGTCGAGACCATAAGAGTTTGGCTATATTCAATTATAGCCCCTGAAATATTAACAATTAACTGTCCAGGAAATCGAGAAGAACAAACTGAAATATCGGGATCGGAAATATTACGCCTCGGCAATGGATATGTAGCTCAGCATATTTTACCTATGCAATAGTAATAAAATTCTTAAGAAAGTAAGATTCTTAATCCGTATTTTACTTATAATTAATAATTAGTTCAAAATAAAGCATAAAACAATAAATAAAAATTAATAAAATAATATAAATAAAAAAAATATATATAAGCCATCAAAAACAAAAATAATTAAATAAATACATTATTATTCTTAAAGTAATAAATAAAATTCTTATCTAACATGTTCTTAACAACAAGAATCGGGACAGAAATCCCGTGGGAGGTGGTGGGCCAACAAAAAAAACAAACCAACATAAAAATATATAATAATAATATAATAATAAATGGAAATAAGTATTACAATTAATAAAGTTGAATGCGCGGCGCTGCATGCTACCCTTGCGGCATTGCAGGCACACTGGACATTCCTTGTGATAAGACACTGTGTTAAGGTCCAGCAACGACCTAGTAGGAGGAACCCGATCCCTTCATATGCCACATCGCATCGGTCACCACTATCGACACCTAAGAGAGCGATTGTAAATTATCCAAGGCTTTCTGTAAAAGCGGAAGAGGGAGAGATGTATCTTCAAAAAAAAATATATCCTTAGAAATTTATAAACCGCCTTCCTTTTGTGTACTTTAAATCAAAATAATAATAATAATTTAAATAATTTAGATGATAAATTTCTTAAAGATTAATAAATAATAATAATTCAAAATAAGTTGTCCAGATAGGGAAAGTAAAACGCTTGAAGGTACGGTGAGAATATTAAATTATTTTATTCTTTTTATAAAAGGGTGTATAAGTTTAACACAATAAGTTACGAATAGCTAAAAAATTTTTTGGTACTAACAATAAGGTGTAAGTATCTACAATTTAAAGGTTATATAACCTTTATTGATGATTTTTTTTACCTTGTTGTAAAAATCTGCAAGGTATTGCAGAAGAGTGCTGGATTGTACATTTTTTTGTGATTGACACCATAAAGACACTTCTAATTTTACATAAATTGTTGTACCAATTACAAATCTTTGCAAAGATACAAGAACTCTGTACTAAAGACTACAGGTAGAAATGTACAAATTTATACTACGATTTAAGACAAAAATAATGGTATACTTTTACCAGCAACTTTTACTATAATCACAGTTGCATTAATAACATACATTGTTACAATATCGTGTGTGTTAGTGATGCATGTCGAGCGAACGATGCGATAAACAGCTAATGCAACCAATCTGCTCGGTCTATCTGCACGAATTTCTCGTCTCTAAAATGAATTTCAAACTCCCAAATGATTATCCTTTCTGGGGGCTATATAAATAAGAAATTTGTATTCTCGCGAGAAATGTCATCAATCGAGAAATAAGAAAAGCAGAAACGATCGACTTCAAACAAGCAGCGAGAATTGTCGACCCGACATGCATCATTGGTATATGTAATACAATCTGGATACTTAAGTTTATGTAGTTCAATATGCGTGCACTGTTAGAAGACTCTGACTGGGTTTTCGGTTACATGTATTGGAAGTTTTTTTTTACGTTTACGTGTGGTGTAGAAATTATTCTTTAAGAAACATAATCTAAAGAGTCTTTTTTTAAGAATCCTGGGCACAGAGACTCTGCCTCGACGATGACCAGAGCGGATCCGAGGGTTGTTAGCTTCTGCGGGATTAATGAATTTGGCCCACAAATGGCCTCCGCAAATGTCCCCGAAGTGAAGGACTCTGATATTTGTTGAAGTTACTCTGTAAAATAAAGAAATAGTTAATAAAAGTTCAGAAAAGAAAATTTATAAAACAGATTACTATAGAAGGGACATTACAACCGACTGTAATTACTTAATAAATTACTATTAAATAAAGAATAAATAAATAAAATAAAAATTAATAAAATAATAATTTTATTAATTGATTTTAATGAGGTTGATTAAATTTTAAAATAGAATTTTTAAAAGAAATTAAAGTTTTATATTTTAAATTAATTAATTTTTTGTTTATTTTTAATTGATTTTATTGATAAATTAATAAAATTTAAGATTACACTAATATTTTTTTAATAAGGGAACCCACTCCAAATCTACAAAGCATTTAAATTGTTATAAAAACAAAGCAACAATTGATGATTTTAAGGTTCAATTATAAAAGGGAAGAGATAAATATATATGTAACATAAATCTTACCTTTAAATCCTCTCAACACAAATCCCGTGTGACTTCAGGATATGTTGTGCGTAAAGCACGCGATTCCTCATCTCGATGCTGGAGAAGATAACCAGAACTTCCCGACGAGGCTCCGGAAGAAGATTTGCAATGCTCTGGGACACGTCCGGAGTCAGCCCCACCAAGGTGGAGAACACTAAAGCCACCTCTTCGTACGGTTTTTCTATCTTTAAGCCCCATATGGCTAAAAAATGTATTCAGCTTCATTCCTCCAGTTTGGAGACTCTCAACGCCGGGTTGGTGACACCGGTCCACACCCACAACGTCACGCCGTATCCTTCGTTCCCTGGGAGCTGATGGTCGCCCAGACAAAGATAAAGGACGTTTCACCGATGATGGCCCAGCTACCGGGGTGTTCGAGCATGGAATGTCCTGGATGTCTATAGCCGGATGTCTTCTAACAACTGGAACCTCAAATGACGTCCCAGGTCCCGGAACTCCCAACATTGTCCCCGATCTTGGCGTGAAGGCTGATGTTTCTGTCCTCGGACCCGCAAAGGATACCCACGGCCTATGATACGACGTTGATGGCCTAGGCGAAACAAATGGAGAAGGCACTCTATGTTGCGGCTCAGGATTATAACTTGAAAACACCACTAACAGAGGGTTGGCAGGGCAAAGGTCCCCGATGTAACTCTTAAATTGGTTTCCTTAATACCCGCATCGTTTATACATGGCGGGCTCACAATGCACACTGTTAACATGTTTCTTAATAAACTGTTTATTGCATGTACTCCCTTTTTGAGTCCGGAAAGATCAAGAGAATCTTCCTCGAGATCTACCCTATACAACGTAATAACTTCTTCACGGTCCGAATCTATTACTACAGTTTCGAATTTTACCGATAGGACCACTTCTGAACCACAGATCGAACTTCGAACAACTCCTCCAGGTGATTCGAAGTAATCCCGGAGACACTGAACTTTGTCGTCGCTGTGGTCAGACATCGTGAAGAACTGATTGACAGCTTTACGAGTTCCTCTTTTTAAATCCACATTAAGACAAAGCATGGGCACCCTGGAGAAGGAATGGTAACTCTCTTGACTCTCGTGACGTAAATTCGGGAGTCCAGTACCGCAAAATAGACATCTCCAGCTGGGTGACTTGGGTAGTTTATGAATTATTTAATTTTTAATATAATTATGAGCAATACTATGAAAAAGAATTTATACTTATCTCCTAACCTGAAAATGTAATTATTTATTTATGACAGGAACATTATTTGAATATTAGTAATTTATTTATTTTTCAATTTCTTAATAAATTATTAATATTCATCATATTGCAAGTAGTATCAGAAAAAATGATTACATGTTAAAGACATATATTTTAATAATATTACATAATATTATATTATTATATTTTAATATCTCCAATTATACACAATATAATATTAACTAAAAGTGAATCTCATAAATGACATAATTTGAAAGCCCGATTCTTCAAACTAAAACAAATAGTGCTCTGAATAAATAAATTTTAAGTCACTTATAGTGAAGTATCAAATGTCGCACTCACTCGTGCTTGTCGCGAAATGAAGAATTTGAACTACATTCTTAACCCGAAATACAAAGTAAAATAATTATTTATTACAGAAAAAATTATGTATTTATTAATAATTTATAAATTATTAAATAATAGTTATAATTATTATTGTAACTCATAATGATTATAATTACATAAATAAACAGTGAATAATATTAATTATAATTAATTAATTTAACTCTAATTAATTGACGAGCTACATGCTCTTTACGGTTCACCTAATATTGTAAGAGTAATGAAAGCAAGGAAGCTTAGATGGGCGGGAC
>JBAGKK010202592.1:0-22397 GCA_037177015.1 Euceroptres primus | reverse complement strand
CGATCTTATATATATAAGAGGAATTATTATTTTGAAGAAATAAAATATTTAAGAAATATTTTAAGTAAAAAGATGTAGAAAGTTTGAAACCAATGAATTTTAAAATACCCTCAAGATAATAATAATAATTATTATTATTATCAAAAGTATCTTGAAAAAAACATGCATAAAATATTCATTTATTAGGCATATTCATTCGGAATTTGCAATTAAAAATACATTTTCCAAAAAATATACATCTTTTAAAATTAGTCTTTTTATGAATGTTTTTCTCCAGATACTTTTGATAATTATCTAGATCTTGAGTGTATTTTTAAATTCACTGACTGCAAACTTTCTATATTCTTATAATTAAAATAATTCTTAAATATGCATTAAACTAGTAAGTTAATTTGCCCACTATTTCGTTTATTTATTGATAAAAATAAATAAAATATTATGCTTGAAAGTTACTGAGGGCACCTAAAACCTGCAGTCACGGCACTGGTAATTTGTGACAATAATTTTGGGGCATCTACAAAATTATTCATCCGTGTGTGTTGTGTGTTGTGTGTGTAGTATTATTATTAGGTTTATTTATTGCATTGTGTATATTATATGTGTATAGTAGTTATAGGGTTTTTGAGTGTATTTGCGACAAAATCGTGTTCTGATTGGCTGTGACTGACTAATGTGTATGTAAGTCTATGTTGTTGATTCTGTATAAGTTTTTTTAATACACAGAGGCTTACGGTTCACCCAACTGTCAGTTAAAATTTCTCGAGCTTCAGTGATTCCTTCATGCCTTTCCTGTAAACCCACTAACATTTTCTGCTGAACCCTCGCCCACACTTTACACGACTGATTAGTAATCAGTCATCTTTATTTATCTAACGTTTCATATACACTTATCGCTGAATTTCGGGCCGCTGGATTTAGGGCCGGATTCATGGTCGTTCACGCTTCACTGATTCTGACACCCCCCCCCCTTGAGTGTCTCATGGCGGGCGACACTGAAGGCCATCGCTCGAACAGTCAGGGCCGCCAGAAGTTACTGCCAGAAGTTACAGAAGCCGCACATCACGACTCTCTGCGCATTTACTTTTGTACGTTCAGAGACTATATTTGCGTTCCTGAATGTTGACATAAGACTGCTCGCTCGTCGCTTTAAATCCGGTTTAAACTGGATATAAATAGCTTCGAATTGAGGGCCGTCTACCTCCGAGCCCGGTCCGAAATCCAGCGAGGAGTGTATTTTACAATTATGTGCATTAAAATTTCAACTATCAACTACAGTATTAATTACAGTATAGTTCGGAAGATTCGAATCAATTTTTCACACTTTCATGTTTGTGAATGAAGTATTACCGAATTTCATTTGACCCAACTAGAAATGAAACTTTATCAAAGTGTCCAAGGGACATGTTTATCAATATGTCCCAAATTTACCCAACTGAGTTAGGTAAAGTTTCTCGAATTATTTTTCTCCGTGTAGTAAGCCATAGGCCATTATTTTAATCTGCGGCGATATTATTTGAAGTTGATCATTATTCTATTGTCACAGTCTTTTGTTTTCTGATTTCTGAATTTGCTGCAGATTAAAATGATACTCAGAGATTTTCTATGATATCACAAAATAGCATTATTATAAATGTGGCTTCCTTTTGCATCAGCTATGTCATCCACCTTCTAGAATCTAGTATCATTTAATGTTTAATAAAATCAATTTCAAATGAAAAATTGAATAGATAATCTATATAGTACAACAGTTAAAGCAGCAATTTAGTAAAGTCACGGTAGATTATGTCTTTCAGTATTTTTATATAACAGTTTCTAGGAAAATATAATTATTTTTTTTCGTAATGAATACGAAAATATCTCATTGACGTTAAATGGTTAGGTTGATTAGCTAACAGCGACTGAGTGAATAAAGTCCAGAATTGTGTTCGTCGTATTTAAATCGCGAAGGAAATGTCGGCAGGGCGTCGCGACGTCAAACGTCGCTGGGCGAAACAATAAGCGCTGCGACTTCCGTTTCAGATAGGATTGTGTGAGTTGCTGGTTACAAAGCCTATGTAGGCGAAACCTACACATGTTTAGGTATATAGTTCATATACATCAGCCGTCCTGTACAATATCCTATCTGACAGCCTTTCCTCGCCTTCCCTTCGTTCTAACGTCATTGTACTGAAAATGTCTGTTGTTAAACCAACTTCGAACTGCACTCATTCCTATTTAGACGTTCATTGGCTCCTGCTCCACCATTTCATGGAAAACTGGAACGTTTTCAACTTAGCCCTTATCGTCCTTATTATATTTTCGCATGCCATATTCACCCTCAGAATTTCCAAATCAAAGCTAAAATTAAAAAGTTAGGTTTTCTTTGAATTCAAATCAAATTTATCTTTCAAAGGATTTCACATCATTAAGTTTCTTTATTCGTTTGTATTTATGAAGAAAGCACTTAATGTGTCTCCCCCACGATTTATCCTTTTTACAAAATCTTTTACATTTTAAGTTGTTCCTCGTGTTATAAAAAATTTAATGACAAAACTATATTAAGATTTTTCGTTTAAAGAAGCATAAAGAACACGACCTTATTGATCCGAAATTTTTTTTTCCAGTATCAAACTATGATTTGAGGAGTAAACGGTAAGTCCATTTTTCATGTCCTTAAGACAATTGCAAAAATGCTGTATTTTTAAAACGAATAGCAATATTCAAATTCTAATTGTAACATTAAAATTAGTGGGCATCCAAAATAAATATCAGACAGAGAAAAAATATTTAGCTAGTCCCGTATTGAAGTAATATCAAAATTAAAATGGACTTATTCACTTTTGGCCACTTATGAATCGATTTTTTTAATTTGGAACGAGAAAAAAAAATTAAAAGAATTTCGTATAAATATGACTTCCGTGTTTTTAAGCCCCTTAAGTCCATTTAAGCCCCTCAAATGATTTTTTCGTTTTTAAATCTTCATTTTTGTAACTTCACTATACGTTACTATAAGTTACAAAAACCTTCATTTTTGTAACTTCACTATATTGTAAAGTACTGTCAAAACGTACTTAATTTTTTGTAAATCGTCATTATTATGATTTCACGTCATTAAGTTTCTTTATTCGTTTGTATTTATGAAAAAATCACTAAATGTGTCGCCCCCACGATTTATCCTTTTTACAAAATCTTTTACATTTTCAGTTGTTCCTCGTGTTGTAAAAAATTTAATGACAAAACTATATTAAGATTTTTCATTTAAAGAAGCATAAAGAACACGACCTTATTGATCCGAAAATTTTTTTCCAGTATCAAATTACGATTCGAGGAGTAAGCGGTAAGTCCATTTTTCATGTTCTTGAGATAATTGCAAAAATACTGTATCTTGAAAACAAATAGTAACATTTAAATTCTACTTGCAGCATAAAAATTAGTTGGCATCCACAATAAATATCAGACAGAGAACAAATATTTAGCTAGTCCCGTAGAGAAGTAAGTCACAAAATTAAAATCGACTTATTAACTTTTGGCCGCTTGTGAACCGATTTTGCAAGATTTGAACGAGAAAAAAAAATTAAAAGTATTTCGTATAAATATAACTTCTGTGTATCGTATTTAAGCCCGTCAAATGATTTTTTTTGTTTTAAAATTTTCATTTTTGTAACCTTACTATACTATAAAATACTGTCAAAACGTCGTTAATTTTTTTGTAAATCGTGAAATTTTTTGCATAGTTTTTAAGAAACAATAATTAAAGTTCATAAATCTGCGAAAATTGTAATAAATTTTGATAATAAAATTTTTTTTTTAACTCATGAAGTATTGGTAAAGTACAATTTTTTAAAAATGGAAATGCTTAACCTAAAAAATGTGTTCCTAAATATAACAGTGACAGATTCCTAAGGTCCTAAATAAATAAATCTCATTTTTTTAAATGGCCTAATTACTTTTGACCGCTTACTCATTTACTTTCATTGCATAATTCATCTTTTAAGTTAATCAATAAATATATTGCCTGAAATTTTAAACATTAATCTATTAAATCTTATTTCTAATTTAATATAAATTATTTAACTTCACACATTTGAAATAAAAATGTGTTAAACGTGTAATATTTTGTACACTTACGTAAACTGACATGTTTTTAAATTTTATTTGTCAACCTAAGCTGCCATGAAAGTGGCCCTTGCAGTACTCGCTTCTCATAAGAAAATTGCATAGGCAAATCAAAAGAGTTTTATCATTCAAAATATGAAAGTTTTACTCGAAATATTAAAAAAATTAATCTAACTTCAAAGGACTTTGCGAGTGTAGTAGCAAATCTACGTCGGAAGAGCGAGTCAAGGCGGAAAGTGTGGACGTGAGTTGACGGAAAAAGTAGGGGAAAAGAAAAAGAATAGTCTGAAGACAGAAACTGGGAACTTTTCTGCGCGATGCGAAAACTTTTCGCACAGCATTTCACGCGCGCACTTAAAACACAAGAGGGAGAATTGAAAAGGACGATTATACTCACTTACAAAAATGTCTCAGTTGAGACAAAAACAAAAAAGGCATAAGAAAACTTTACAAATAAATACGAAGACTTTTGACAGTTTTTATTGGCTAATAATAAAGTTGAAGGATCAATAAAGACAATTTTTTGTCCCGGAAAAATAATTTCTTTTTTTTTAAGTTTATAAAAACAAAAGTACATTTTAACTTTTCAGGTTCACTTTATCTACTTCTCAACAACTTCTAGAAAGAATAAAATTTAATTAATATCAATTAAATTTAATTTGAAGTCTATTCCTACTAAATACTAAAATTATTCTAAAAATCGTAAAATAATTCATTAAAAAGTCTAAATTCGATTTATTATTGTAGACACACATTGTTATGATAAAGAGAAACGAAAAAGAAATTGTGCACAGCTAAAAGAAATTTCGCTTCTTACAAACCAAATTGTGTAATGAACAAACTTTTTACAAAAAAGTCAACCAAAATACCAACTTCCTAAAATCCAATTTTTGGCTCATTAGACACAGATTTTATGCTCACCTTTTTATGTAAAGTTTGTTCATTACACAATTTGGTTTGTAAGAAGTGGAATTTCTTTTATCTCTGTACAAATATAAAAAACAGAGACAATAATCTCAGATTTTGAAACTGTTTTAGAAAAAATGAGTTTTTCTGGCATATTGGTACTTAGTGAACAAGCAAGAAAAATTTATTAAAGTCAAAACCTATTCTGTTTAAAATTTGTGAATTTATATCCACGTAATAAAAAAGAATTGATAAATAAATTTCATTGATTCCAATATAATATTGCGTGGATTTATACCCACGTGATAAAAAAGAATTGATAAATAAATTTCATTGATTCCAATATAAGCTGTGTATTGGCTATGTTTAAATGCAAATGAACGACAACCTTAGGGTATATTTGACTTGGAATCGACTTGGGTCTCCGTAAGAAACCACGCTGGGGATAAATTTCCTTTTATCGACAATTTACAGGATGCAATATACAGGGTGGTTCGTGCGTTTCGAGGCGTTTGACGAGCAGGTTTATTTACTATGAGGTGGCGGAGCCAGCAGCATCGATCCTCATTGTCGCCTTTCTCCTATTTTCTTGTCGCTCCAATGGAACTCCACAGAACTCTCCCCCTTTTTCTACCCCCCTTTTTCCCTTTACACCCCCCTTCAACCCCCTCTCCGTACGCCATTCAAGTTCCCTATCTCTTGTTACTCCTGTGCTCACTCATTACATACACAGGTCCTAAAGTCCGTGTTTCTTATTTAATTAAACTTTGCAATTCAGACAGTAATGAATTTAGATATCCTGGTACGTTATCCGCTTGCTGTTACTCCAATACTTTAGACTTTAAAGCGACTTCAGAACTTGACACTTTTTTAGCAAAAAGGCACACTTCAGTATTAAAATGTTCTAAATTTCGGATTAAGAACTTAATGAATTTTGTCTGCTAGATGTAAGGGTTTTTTTGGATAAGATTCTTACACTTAGTGGCACAAGAACGTCGTCACGATTTCTGAAAGAAGAAGTATCATTAAAAAAAAATAGAAACAAAAATATAATTTCGTAGTACTCTTAAAGGATTAAAAATAAGATGCGTTTACCTAGTCGAGTGATTATTCACAATCATTACTGGAAACAGTTTTAAAAAATTGGAAAAGTGTTAATTGCGTGTGCGTATTTCGAGTTTTGAAATCCCTAAACTGAATTTTAGAACTAGTGAAGTATCGCAGAATTATTACGGTAAAAGAGAGCGATAAAATTTTGCAATTTTGTCTGCTCCCTTTTAACTTCTGCACTTTTTATTTCACATTATATTCTCCATATTTTTTAAAATTAATCTTTAGGGTAATTTATAATCCTTCGGAAATTCCGTGTTTAATGAGGTATATTTGAACATAATTCGATCAATTTTTAGAGAGATGCGAAGGATAAGAATAAAAGAATAAGAATTTAAAGAATTTAAGAATAAAATGACTCTTCTCTATTTTACAGTTAATAAGGTTGCGTCTAAGTAACATTTTTTAAAATTACAGTGGTAATTTTCAAGCTTACGTTGTGTTTTTTTTCAAATACTTTCAAACCTTATTTGATAATGATTGTGACTAATAATTCGACTAGGTAACCGAATCTTCTTTAAGAGCAGTGTTGCCGGGGTGCCAACTCCAAATTTCCCAACCGTGCACACAGAACTTCCCGATTTTTCCCGGAATGCAAAAATCTTGGTAATTTCCCGGAAACTTCTGGTAACTTCTGAAATTTTTTAAATTACCGAAAAATGACCGAATAATTAACAGGTAGTTATGTAAATTTTAAAACTTTACCAGTAATTACCGTGAAAAGTACCATAAATTTAAAAAATCCCGGAATTACCCGGACTATTTTCATTTCCCGCAAAATCTCCCGAGACCGTCAAAATTTCCCGGATTCCGGGAAATTTCCCGACCATTGGCAACACTGTTTAAGAGTGCTTCGAAACTATATTTTTGTTCCATTCAAAAATAATGCTTCTTCCAGAAATCGTAACGAGTCACAGTGGTCCAAAACAGGAATCTACTGTTCAAAAAAGTCTGCAGTTTTTGTTTTGTTTCTCTTCAGGAACGATTTTAAAATATCATAAAACGTTTTAAATCCATGCGGGAGCACTTCCAGGAAACGAATAATTTGCATAATAATCAACTTAATTGTTATAAACAAATTAAATCAACAAATAAACAACGGAGTGGATTAATGAACGAAAAAATTTATTTTTCGACTGAAATTACTATGTTTTATCTCTAGCGCAACATTGAATGGTAAACATGTATGAAATATATCAAATTACTATTGTTATAAACAATTATCTTTAAGAAATTAATAGATTCTCAGTTCTGCGCAAATTTCACCCCTTTTTCAGTTTCACTGCTTGATATGCTCATAGAAGTTGAAAATTCTTATTATCAGATGTCAAAATATGATAACAATTATTTTTATAAACGAATTGGATAAACAAAAGCAAAATGTTGTCATTTTCGTGCAAAATCTTTGGACTTTTCACACTAGTTTGCCTATAAATAGAAGAGCTCATAGAAGTTGAAAATTCTCATTATCAGATGTCAAAATATGATAACAATTATTTTTATAAACGAATTGGATAAACAAAAGCAAAATGTTATCATTTTCGTGCAAAATCTTTGGACTTTTCACACTAGTTTGCCTCTAAATAGAAGAGCTCATAGAAGTTGAAAATTCTCATTATCAGATGTCAAAATATGATAACAATTATTTTTATAAACGAATTGGATAAACAAAAGCAAAATGTTATCATTTTCGTGCAAAATCTTTGGCTTTTTCACACTAGTTTGCCTCTAAATGCGTTAATAGAGAAGCCTAACTACAGAAAATTGATGAGTATTAGCAATTGTCATTTTTTATAAACAAAAGTAAAATTTTGGCTTTTTCGTGCAGAATCTTTGGTTTTTCCACGCGAGTTTGCCTCTAAATGCGTCAACGGAGGGACCCAACTTCAGGAAATTGATGAGTATTAGCAATTGTTATTTTTTATAAACAAACTAGATAAACAAAAGCAAAATTTTGGCATTTTCGCGCAGAATCTTTGTTTTTTTACACAAGTCAGCCTCCAAATGCGTTGCTTGAGAGGTCTAACTACAAAACATTGTTAATTAATAACAATTGCCATTCTTATAAACAAATTTTATACAAAATAGCACTTTTTTATGTTTGGAATTTAAATCCTTCACTTTTATAAACAAATATAATAAACAAAAACCCATTTTTAAAATTGCATTAACATTTCAGGGTAAAAAAGTATATTTTTTTGAACTTCTTCACTTTGCAATGACTCAATAGAGTAGGATCTGTACGAATATTTGACTTAAATTGAACTTCTATATTTACATAAAGAAGTTTAATAAACAAAAACCATTTCTCAAAGTGTGGTGAAAAAATTCTACAAATTCTTCGTTCTTTTTTCATATTTCTTGAGGATGCATGTACACTTAATACAAAAAATATCTTATTGTTTATAACCATGACAATTGTTATTAATTAACAATGTTCTGTAGTAAAGCCTGTCCGTTAAAGCATTTAGAGGCAGACTCGCGTGAGAAAACCAAAGATTCTGCGCGAAAATACCAAATTTTGCTTTTGTTTATCCAGTTTGTTTATAAAAAATGACTCTCATAGTGCTGAGAATGTAAGAACCAAACATTCTGCGCAAAAATGACAAGACTTTTTATGATATTTGATAATCGTTCCTGAAGAGAAAAAAAAACAAAAACTGCAAAATTGCCCTTTTTACCACACTTTGCGTTAAATAAATAAATATAAACAAAGCCGAATTTAAACATCACGTTCCACAGATCTTTTAAAAGTTTATTGAACTGTAATTTTAAAAAAATTTTAAATCAGGATAAATACTAAAGGCTGCAAATTTTTTTAAATAGTAAATTCCTGTTTCGGACCACTGTGCGACGTTCCTGTGTCACCGAGTGAATTTCTAAAATGTTTCAAGCATTTTTGAATTTAGATTTTCAACTTTAATTTTGTCGTAAAGTTTTTCAGAGGGGCAAGAATTTTTAATAAAAAAGGAAGGAGCAGCAATAATCTAAAGAAAAGGTTGGAAAGCTTAAGGTTCAATATTGTGAGGGATTTATAAAACTTCCAGTAATCATTTATTTTAAATTGAATAACCACTGGAATTTATAATCGAATAAAGTAATACGAGTATGAAATTGAAATATTGATAAAAGAATCAAGTTTCAAGAAAGCTTATTATTCACTCAGAAAAATATCCGAATAGAATTCTGGTTAGGCTCTGCTTAACATTCCTTTCCGATTGTCTTAATTAAAATTCTAGTTATTCTAAACAGATTTCCTGGATATTTTTGCAAATGACTAAAAATTCTGTCAATTTCAAACAGAATTCTGGTTAAAACTGGACAAGAATGTTAAATAGACCCAAACCGAAATTCTGATTAGAATAACCAAATTTTTTTAAAAATATAAACCAGAGACAATATAAACATTAAACAACAAAGTAAACAAATTATTTTCATTATAAAGATAAAGAAACTCATTTGTACAACTTGTAAAATTGTTTCAAAACAGATTCTCTTCAGGATTAATCCACACATTAATCAAAATATTTATAAAATAAACAAAAAAGGACAATAAAAGTAAAGTACTCAATATCATGATTCTGTACAGAAAAAACTAAAGCATAAAATTTGTTGCAGAGAATTTTTTAAAGGAATAAATTTTTGTTACATTTATATTTCATCTTATTGATTTTAGAAATTTATTTTTAAATTTGATTTAGATTTAAATTTATTTTTAATTTTATTTTTCGTCCATTTAATTTTAGAAAATTGTATGGATCTGGAAACTAAAAGACAAATATATTACCCTAGAATTTTCCACTTGAATTCGTTTAGCAGTGAAGGAAAGTCTTAAAAAGGAAAGGGGATGGATAAATGTGGGAAGTAGAGAGGAATAGTCAGGCTTTACTTTGGACAGGTTTTACAACGTTTCACCTAAGAGGATAACCTATACTTCTGACGGATAACGAGCCGACAGTTTACGAGTTCACATATACAGTCACAACTAGATTGTTTGTTCAAATGCACGTGCATGTTATGAGATTCTGAAATAAGATTATATTTAATAATGGATTATAATTTTGAATAACTTTGCTATACCATTCAATTAATATCTTTATTAATTTATTTTAACACTGAGAAATGACATCTACTAAATTAAGGCCAGCAGATTTTTTCTGTCATATTTACAGAAATTTCAGAAACAATAATGAATTTTCTGTACATTTTACAGAAAAGCTTTAAGCTGACAGACATTTCCATTACACAGATCATGTTTTGGGTTACTGAAATTTCTGTAAATATAACAGAAAAAAATCTGCTCTCCCTATTTCAGTAGATGATTCTGTTAATTTAGCAGATTCTTTTTGTCTCAAAATTAATAATATCACTGAATCGATTATTAACCGTTGCTCAAGAAACTCATCATTATCACAAATTTTTGTAAAAAAACCTGTAAATATGTCAATTTTTCTTGTCTACTTAATAATAAATAAATGAAATTGTTTGTATAACTTTGGAAACTAGTAAAAATTACCACAAATGTATTCTTTCATGTTTCCATATGCTATATTTTTTAGAATAATATTTGTTTTTCGAATACTATTTGCTTCTTCTGCTCAAGACCTGATTTATTCCCATGATAATTTTTCCTTTGAAGTTCAGAATTCATTATGAAAAATGTAATAAAACGATATTTTTCGAAGTAAACTTGTTTCCACGTTAAAGTTTCGCGAAAAGTAAACTGATTTCAAGTTTATGCAGTTAACGCATAATTGTGTTGAGTACGGCGTAAAAAGATTAAATAACTATTTTACCTTTTATTAAATCGAAAGTTCGAACACTATTAGGTAAATGTAATTACGAAAAAGTATGATCAATAAAGGGAATGAGAAAGAATTTAAGAGACTGCGCGGATTATGTTTTTTTGTGAGGTAATAAAGTAAGATTATAGGTTCATCTCTTTCATCTTTGTTTTTTCTTTCGACTAGCTTTCATGGAAAGTAGTCTGAAGTTGTAAAGATGTTGAAAACACGTATATGAAACTTAATAAGTTTCTTCATTCAACAATTCTGCTAAGCATTAAAAAACTACCTGAATTTCTGAAAAGAATTTTTCAAAGACAAATGTATTATGAAGATAAATACATATGTGACGTGGAACGAAGAAACCAGCCTACGACCGAAAAATCGATTTTCAGGTTTTTATTGATGCTGAATAATAAAGATTTCCCCTATCGAATAAAAAAATCCCCATTCCTCGACAATCAAAATTAAATTTTCGGGAGCTCAAAGTTGTACGAGGGCCCCTTTGTCTTTCTTCGTCTTCCTTCCACTTCGATCCGCTTTTTCTCGTAAACTCATTTTCGGTCGTAAGGCTGGTTTCTTCTTTCCACGTCACATATATAAATATTAAACTAATTGGGTTATGTTACATTTTCTGCATAAATGATGGATTTTACTTTAGATGAAAATAAATCGCATTTCATGGAATGTTGCATAAGTAATGAAGTGTACTATATTTTTTATTTAGAACAGAGATAAAAATTATATTCAAGAATGAAGGATACTCTTCCTTAATAAAATTGTGAATAATATTCACCTAAATGGGACAACATTTCTGATAAAAATTAGAGAAGGATCCATAAAAACATTTGTAAGTAACTTCTGAATAAATAATCATCAAAATAATTAAAATGCTTCAAAATATGCAAATGCCTATTTAGAAAAATGATACGGCTTTGAAGAAAATTGCAAAGGAACTCTCGTAATTTAAAACCCTTATTTTCTTCTCGCTTACAACGTAACGAGTTAGTGGTTTTCATGAAACTTTCAAAAAAATCCTACCTTTCAAAATGTCTATCTAGCTTCCCATGGAGGATAAAACTCATGTCACGTTCGCTCAATTACATATATTGGAGTCCTTCTGGGACCGGAAGCACTTCTAGATAATAGTACGGAAGTAACATCTATATGTACCATCCAATTTCATCTTACCCCAACTCATTGGAAATTCCGAAAAAATGAAATTAAAATATTATTCTGGAGAAACTTGGAAGGAACCTTTCCATTTTTCCATTTGTTCCCAAGATGAATAAAGTATAAAAAATAGAAACTAATTTTAATTGTTCAAGATTATGTGTATTATAGTTTACTGGATCCGAATAATCTTAATAAAAAATAATTATACTCATAATTTATCTGCCAAAATCCGACATAAATGACATTTTATATCACATAATAAGTTCCTATTAATGTGAAATATAAATTTACAACTTTCCAACGTATAATTATTTTTCCATAAAGTTATATCTGACTACTTTTCACACTTCCTTTTATTTTTTATGTCAATGACGTATTGAGCTCTGCTTGCTACTTAGTTCTCCTTTCGACCCTGTCGGCTTGCAAGCGCCTATAATTAAAGTTCGCGAGAACTTAGATTGGAGGGAATTTTATAGTGCTCCTCGATATCAGCGAGTGAGAAAACCCAGCAAGGGAATAAGGTGAAAGCTTCAGAAGGAAAAGTAGTACTCTGATTTCATTTCCAGAACGATTTTCTCAAAAACTCCACCTATTTTTTCTTAAAAATTTTATGTTACTTTTTTTTACATAAAGTATAATTTTACAGAAAACCATTGGGGTGAATTTTGTTGCTTCTCATTTTGGATAATTTAAAACAATTGAAAATTTCATTGTGATTTCAGTTGTTTTTGAGTCTCATTTTTGTTGCAACTCATTTTGAGGAAAATTTAGCGTTAAATTGAGGATCGACATTTTACTGTGTTTAATAATTTTTTTCGTAAGCAATGCAAGATACGAAAAAATGTTAAGGCAAAATACTGTACCTGTATAAATATTCTTTAAAAATGCTTTACATTTTTTCGACATCTATCCCATTGTTTACAAGAAAAATTAAAAAATTCGATTTTACGAAAATATGTTCTCCTTATTTAAAAAATGTTTTAGGCCACATCGAATTTATGCTATGAGTTATTTATGTAAACAAAAATTCACAAAAAAAAGTGGTGAAAAGATAAAGGTGGCTGTAAAGAAAAAGCCAATAGTCAAGAAAATAAAATTTCTAGCATCTCGAAAAATCGACCTTTATTTTTTCTCCAATATTTTGATGACATTTTGTTTACATAATAGTCATCGCATAAAATCTATGCGGCCTAAAACATTTTTGAAATCAAGAGAACATATTTTTTTCGTAAAATTGAATTTTTTTAATTTTTCTTGTAAACGAAGCGAGATATCCAAAAAAACGTAAAAGGTATTTTATAGAGCATTTTCACAGGAACAATATGCTTCTTTAAGGATATGTGATACATAATGACGTCACGAATTACCGACCGTTTTTTTATTTATATTCAGAGGGTTTGTTAAGAGAGAAATGCAAATATAAAGCTGACATTTTGGGAAATCATAAAAAATATATTTAGGCATCGATGTCTGGTACATTTCAGTTTTTATTTTGAAAAAAAATTTCAAAAACAATTTTTTTTAATATAAAAGTTGAAACGATCTAGACATAGATTCATTGTTAATTATTTTCTCAAATTTCAGCATTATATTTGCAATTCTCTCTTATTAAACCCGTTGAATATAAATAAAAAATCAATCGGTAATTCGTGATTTCATTCTATATCACATACCCTTGACATTTTTCGTATATTGCATTGTTTACAAAACAAATCTTTTAAATTATATCTTATATAATTTAAAACAATTTATAACAATTTAAAAAAATTTCTCCTGAATATGATTTGGCCCGCATGAAATTTGGTCATGTTGGTACAAAATTTAGCATAACATTTATAACAAAAGTTTGCCATATTGGTACAAAAATTTAGCACAAAATTTGTAAAAAAATAGGGATTTTAAGAAAATCTTACTTATTTATTTTTGGAAAAACAGTCACCATTAAGTTAACTTTGAACCTTTTTCAAAATTTTCTATGAATTTAGAAAGAAAGCCCTTTAAGTATCAAAAAGAATACTCCACGGAGAAAAATAAATCTGTTAAATTAACAAAATTATTTGTTAAAATAGGGACAGTAGATTTTTACATTCTCATCATCATGTGAGAAGGTATTGGTTTTTTCTGTTATATTTATAGAAATTTCTGTGAAACTTACAGATGGTCAGAAAATTTAACATATACTTCTGTAAAATTAAGAGAAATGTCTGTTAGTTTAGAGAAATTCTATTGTATCTTAAAAAATGTTAACCTAGCAGAAATTTTTGCAAATATAACAAAAAAATGGGGATCGCGAATCTCAAATAAAAAAATTGAGATCTCGAGTCAAGATTCTCGAATTTTCGAGAATCCACTAGTTTAATTAGTACATAAATATTAATTTATAAATATAAATATATATAAAAATATATTTACAAATATAAATTATATAAATTAATCCACTAGTGTGGATTATCGTAATTAGAAAAAAGGCCGCATTTTTAACGAAAATTTAATCGTTTTTTACCATTACATTACTTATAACATTACATTACATTACATTACATATAGCAGTACATATCTAAACTTGAAATATGCATTACTTCGTGAAAAAGGTTCTTCTTCAAATCGGAAAAAACGTATCATTTAATTTTCTTTAAAGAATAATATATTTTAACGGTGAAAAATTCTGTGACGTGAAGTTCGTCAGCCTGCCTGATTTTAATTGGAGTCGGTCAACAGTCTAGAATTTTCTTGTATAGAGCTTATTTTTCCTGAAGGATTATAACTACGCCAAATTGAAGTTAGGATTTTTTTCTCAAAACTTTATTACTGACTTTGAAACTTTAAATGAGGCACCTTGCATTTTCAGAAGCATCCCGAATAAAAGTTGAAAAAGTAATAAATAAAAACTGCTAAGCTCCAATAAAAATCAGACCTCATTTTGGTTTTCTGAAATATTATCCGGTTTTCTTTAGCATCGGCGGTCGGCGTCGTAGTGTAGGGTTCACCCCTGAGGGCATGAATGCGTTTCCGTTAACTCACCTAACTGAAATATTGTTCCGGTAACGAGAATCTATGTTCTAGCAAAAGCAATACGTATACGGTACGATAGGCGCGGAATCGGTATGAGGGTGGATGCGTGGAAGCTTATCGGGATCAACGATCATTTACTGCCATTTTATCCGGCTGGGGAGCTTAAGCGCTAATTTTTGTGAATGAAGTACAGCATTGAGAGCTTGCACAGGCATTTAGTAAATTTACGTGTTTTCGATCGCTTCTAAATTTACGTATTGGATTCGTCGGAATTCGAGCGTGTACCTCACACGTGATCCTCAACGTGCCTTTTATTGGTTTACAGCTTGCGTAATGTGGAAGGTCAATAACAAATTGCATCATGCAGAATATTAAGCTTTTGAATATTTGGAGAGTTAATAAATAAAGCTTGATAAATTCATGATAATAAGAAAGGCATAACTTTCCGATACATGTACCTTATGTAAAATACATTTTATGAGTAATATTTGATTACTAGGGTAGTTCAAAATGACTTTTCTTTACAGAAGGCAACGTACCCCCCAATTTGACTCCGAGTCCAAAAAAAATGCATATTTTTCTTTTTTTGAGTGTGTGTGGGCACTCGAAATTTTCCACGTAAATCACTTTTTAGGGTTTTCGGAATAACTTCTCAGAGTACGTCTTTTTCTTTAGTCTTGATTTCTCAGAGTTTCGGAAAATGTTACGGGAAGCTTAAAGAACATGTATAAAACTTTCCAACAAAGAATTCCATGTATGACACTTACGGGTTTGATAACCTTAATAAACCCCTATAGTGCCTTAAAAAGTACCCCTAAATTCAAAAATGACAATTCTGCATGAAATCTACACCTTTAAGCACTTTAATCTCGTTTTCTTAATAAAAAATTATTATTTTTGGTTTAGTGAAATATTTATTTACATTTCAAAACTAATTTTCAATTATTTAAACAAATTCAATTTGTTTAGACGTTGTTTTTCTAAAATATTCTTCTAAAATCGGGTTTTCTATGAAATCGGATCAAATTATGCTAGAAAGGTCTGTTTTTTCTGATAGAATCGTAATCTGAATTGCTCATTAATAAATTTTATATGTTTTTGATATCTAAGATCTATTACTTAACAAACCCTCATTTGGTAAAATAAATGTCATTTGTTTAATCAATATTTTTCCAGGAAATTTGGGAATTTTTTATTTTCTGCTGTTAATATTGCAACTAGTGATTCTTGAAAACAATAAATTTTATTCTTTATCTTTATGAATTATTTAAATAATTATTTATTATTATTTTTCAGTATTATATCGTATTGTCTTACAGAAGTCCGCTTTTTTGCTGTTAAATTATTAGTCTATGTTGCCTTTTTATACTGCATATTTTTATATCTTAGTTTTATTATTTAACAAATTCTTATTTGTTTAAACTATAATATTCAGGAAGTTTATAAATTTTTATTTTTTAATACAATAAATATTATAACTACTCATTTTCGAAGGCAATACATTTCATTATCTACAGTCCTGGGTTCCAGAAATATAAATAAAAAGATTATAATTTGGAATCCAGAAATATAAATAATAAAATTGGATTTCTGGAATTCCTAAATATAAATAATAAAATTTTTTTCTGGAATCCAGAAATATAAATACTAAAATTGTATTTCTGGTATCCAAAAATATAAATAGTGAAATGTATTTCCTTCAAAAATCAGTAGATATAATTTTATTTATAAAGATTATTTATATAGATATAATTTATCATTGTATGATAAAATAAAAATTTCTTAATTTCCTTTCTAAATCTCAATTAGTGCAAATTCGGCCACTAATTTACTTTAGTGAAAATTTTTACTAATTATTAGTCGTATTCCAATATTTTGTTAGTAGTTTTAAACATTTCACTAAAATTTTAGTCAAAAAGTAGAGAAAAAGTAAAAACTTTCACTAAAGTGAATTAATGACCGACTTTTCACTAATTCAGATTTAGATAATCCTGAAGAAAATTGTTTAAACAAAAAAGAATTTGTTAAATAATAAAGCTAAGATATAAAGATATGCAATATAAAAAATGGAAGATGGACTAACAATTTAAAAGCAAAAAAAGCGGACTTCTGTAGGACGTCACGATGAAATACTGAGACCTAATGGCGAGTAATTATTCAAATAAATCATAAAGATAAAAAAAAATTTATTGTCTTTAAGAATTACTGGTTGCAATAAGCAGAAAAGAGAAAAAATCTACAAATTTCCTGAAAAAATATTGATTAAACAAATGACTTTTCTAGCATAATTTGATCCAATTTCATAGAAAACCCGATTTTAGAAGAAATTTTTAGAAAAAACAATTGTTTATACAAATGGAATTTGTTTAAATAATTGAAAACTAGTTTTAAAATGTTGGCAAATATTTCACTAAACCAACAATAATAACTTTGGCAAAAAAACGAGAGTAAAATGCTCAAAGATGCAGATTTCATGCAGAATTGACATTTTTCGATTTAGGGGTACTTTTCGAGGCACTGTGGGGGTGTGTTAGGGCTGTCAAACCCATAAGTATCTATATACAATTCTTCGTTGAAAAGTCCTCTACAAGTCCATGAAGTTTTCCGTCAAATTTTCTAAAACCTTGAAAAGTTGTTCCAAAAACCCCAAAAAGTGATTTTTTCACATGCAATTTACATGGGAAATTTTGAGTGCACATGGAAACCTGTTAGTATCAAAATTTCGAAAAAACAAAAATATGTATTTCCTTTTTACGGACTTGGAATTAAATTAGGTGGTACGTTGCCCACTAGCACGAAAAAAATTTTTCCCCATGCATTTTTGGACCACCCTATTGATTACCTAAACCTAAGCATGCATAATAACGAATCATTACACAGAAAAAACTAAGTATAAAATTGGTTGCAAGTAATTTTTTAGAGCGAAAAATTTATATTCAGACAAATTCACGTTTTTCTAAATGCATGTGTTGTCATGGAAAAAGAAAAAAAAATTTAACCGAAATTTGGGTAAAATTTATCATGTGAAGTTAATTTTTGTTTCAGGTAATTTTTACTCCGGAATCGAGGTAAACTTTATCCTTTGTTTTGTCTGCGTAACTTTCTAGCAGTCAATTGTCAATTTAACCTTACAATTCCACATGAAAAATTGTTATTCACTTTTTCCAATTTATTTTCTGGATAGAAAAAAATTGTTTTCCAACGAAAAACAAAACTCTATTTCAAACCCATATCTTCTTTTTTTAGTACTGCTTTTAAAACATCACATCCCTTCTATACGAAGAATAACATTTGCGAGGCAAGTTTACGACGTCGTTGAATCAGAATGAAATTTTCCGAAAAATCTAGTGCGCCATTAACAGAAAACAACGTCATTTGAGTCGGCACAAAAAGCTCGTCAGTTGAAAATTAACAGCTTTAATACAAGACACAACAATTACAATAAATAAATTAGACACGATTTTCTATGGAAGCCATTATGCTGAAGGATATTCTGCACTTTATTCTCTTTTTCTTACTAAATCGTAAAAAAAGAAGAGCCATTCAGTTGAGAGATAATAATGAGAACGTTCAAGTGCGGACACCGGACTTTGTGCGAATGGTTAAAGATGATTCGATATTCAATATGCATTGCGCGAAGTCTCCCGCATATTATATATGTATTACATAGGCGAATAGTCCGCTATATTCGGAAAAAGAGATTTTCCCTTTCCCGGCAGATGGTTCCGCCCTATTACCCCGGCCAGCGTGGCTCTCGATTTGCTTTTCATGCCCCATGTAAGCTCTCCTTTATGTACACCCGTTATATAGCCGGGTATTTACCCGATGTGATTTCAGCTGCACGCGCAAATGTCTCCGTGTACCTTTTCGTGGGTGGCCGTACGTGTGAATTTGGCGTGCACGTGCGCCAATGTGGCTTTGCATGACGGTGTAGATGTAGGCTCAAGGGAGATGGTACAGCGCGACGTTGCGAGTCGAATTGCCTTCAGGCAGATAAAATAAAATTTTATTCCCTTTGAAGGCTTTCTCTCTAATTTTATGGCCAGTTGTTTCCTAAAGCTTTGCGATCACTACCGTCTGTTAAGAGGATATTTAATTATTTCCGAATGATGACCCTTCCTCCAGAGAATTTCAGTCATTGTAAGGAAAACTATTTTTAAAAGGCCTCACACTGTGACCAAACGACCTTTTCTCGTTCAAAAAAGTCTACAGTTTACCCTCGTAGCAAAAGGATTTCCATATCCTCAAATAGTCCTAAGAATATCCTGGGACGTACCCCGGATATCCCAGGGATATCCAAATTTCCGCCCCTTAGGATAGGATGCTGAGGATATTCTGTGGATATTGTAACAATGTCCTGCCAATACTGGCCCATTTTACTATTCGAAAGCAGAATAAATTTCAGTATTGCTGAACAACACGAGTAAGAAAATATAAATACATATACGTATTTTTCTAGAATTAAATTTTATTCACTAAAAAAGTGACAGTCTTTCCAATTATGAACATCAAGTCAAATATATTGGTTCTTTCAATCCGCGATGCCAGGAGAAAAAATTTTTGCACAAAAAACTAATCACAGTGAAACGCCGATCCTCAAATCGTTTTTGGATTCGTAGGTTCAGATGACACTATTTTGACATGCCATTCTTAAGCTTTAAAACTGATGTAGATGAAATTCCTTATAGTCGGGTAAACAGAGCATTAAAAGTCGCTTTTGGGTGATACGCTCTAAATCCGAATGGATTTTTGTAAACTTTTTTGATTCCATCTCTAAACAGGTTTATCTTAAAAGTCTACCACTTTAAAATGTGTGCTAATTGTTTATTGTTGCAAAATTTGCAACAATTAACCATTTTATTGCAAAATTTATTTTTTTTATGAAAAAATAAGAATAGAGTTACAAAAATGTGTAAAAAATTTAAAATGGCTGATACAAAATGACGGCTTTTTTCAAAAATTTAATGTTTTTGTTGTAAAAAGTTGCATATTTCTCGAAATGTACTTGAAAAGATTTGTACATTTAAGTTTTAAGGTTGCACAATACGAATATAATATAAAAATCAAACAAATTTAAAATGGTTGATACAGAATGGCGGGTTTTTCCGAAAAATTTGTTTTTTTTTTTCAAAAAGTTGTGTGTATCTTGTCATCTTATTAAAAAAATTTGTAGATTCATGTTTTCAAGATCGGTGAATATCAATATTATATCAAAAATAAAAATTCAAAATAACTAACACAAAATGGCGGTTTTTTCGAAAAATTTACGTTTTTTGTAAAAAAAAATGTAAATTTATTATAATTCACTTATTAAAAGTTGTGCAATTATTTTTGTAATGACACCGATTACAAACATGATATGAAAATTAAAATATTTCAAATGATAAATTCAAAATGGCGGATCTTTATACAAAATATTATATACTTTTGTAATTTATGAATGATTAAAAAAAAAGAATATCGCAGAACAGGGAAGGAAGGTTAACATGATTATTAAGATATAACATATTTGCACTTGATTTTCATTTAATTCAAATTTTTTTAATAGAAATTAAATCTATTAAAACAGTACAATATAATGAATACAATTGAAGTATAAAGAATGTATTTGTATGTACCGTGTTAACCCCAACAACGTGTATGTCCTTTGTTCTGCGTTACCATTCCAAACACCTGCCCACCTTTCCTCCACCTTAGTATTCTTTTTTCCTCCACCTTAGTATTTTTTTTTTTACTCCACCTTAGTATTCTCATATTAAAATACATAAACAGAAATATGCAAAATCATTTTGATAAAAACAATTTAAACAAATGTATTTTGGACATTTAAAGAAGAATTATAGGATATACAGTATACTATACATTACATTTACTATGCTGCAGTGCGGTAATTTTGACTTTTTCTTCAATAACGTTAAGCAAAAGATAATAAATCCGGTCAAAAAATAAAACTAAAGCACAGTTTGAATGCTTTTGATCTCAGATTTCACATCCAATTGGTTTGAAGGTCGTAAACAATTTATTTTTTAAATTATAAACATTTGTTTATAGGCAAGTTTTGAAAATTTTAGAAACGATAATTTTTTTACATATTGATAAGAAAACTAGGTAAAATGATTTTTTAAAAATGATAGCAGAATCTTAAAGTACCCTTTTTTTTCTTTCAAAATCACTGTAATAACATGTTCATTGTTTACTTTTTACCTTGTAAAAGATCGTCAAAGTTTGAAAAAAAAGTTAGTAAGGGAATTTTCAAAAAAATGACTACCTTTAACAGCTAATAAACTAAAAAATATATAAGCCAACCTTTTCATACTTATTGATTATTTAAACATACTGTTACTTACACTAAATCTACTAAATTTGGTTGGATTAAATTAATTATACAATATTTACAACAAATTTATTTTAAAAAGTCAAAAACTCACAGAAGCTCAACTTTGCTGTAGTGTAAAATGTTGTAAAATAAATTTTACTTACTTGTAACTTTAATAATCAATTTGTAAAAATATTCCTCTTTCAATCAAACTTTGGTTTTTACAATTCTATGGAGCCAATCAAAAGTTATTAATGTTTTTGTGCAACGCCGTATATGGAACGTTAATTAATTAATTTAAAATTAAATTAATTAATTTATAATTCAGTTACATTAAGTCGTGTGACAATTTTTTTTTTCATTTGATGTAAAATTTTCTCGTCTTTCGATTGGCAGTAACAAATTTTTTCAAAAATTATAAGTAAAAAAATTATTGCAACAAAACAAATTTTGTCGTCTTAATTGTTTAATAAAAAATTAGCACACGGTTTACAGCGATAGCCTTTTTGGAAATGATTATTTATACCATTTTAAAGAGAGTTATGAAAACTCTACTCAGGCAGGAGGCGTGTCACGCAAAAATTCTCTGTTTACCCGACTATTAGAAGCATGATACAGTCGAACCTGTACACATAACCTGTGATATTTAATATGTGTTGTATGTTTAATCTCGACCTTTTTTATATTAAGTAGAGAAGCACCAGTCATAGAAATAAAGGTCAAAAGAAAAGATGCGATAATTCTTTTTGAAACGTTTCGGTCACTTTTTGGACCCTCATTAGTCAAAATTTATTTTTCAACACGCCGTGCGCAATCCTCAATATTTCGCACGCTAACAAAAAAAAGTATACGCAATATTCAGGATTGCGCACGTTGTGTTCAAAAATAAAGTACGTAACTACGTGTAGTAGAGTGATTTTCGTCTCGTATGAATTTCCCACTCGCTTCGTTCGTGTGAAAACATCATACGAGACGAAAATCACGCTACCGCACGGTAG